>DVQM01000045.1:0-31583 GCA_018231645.1 Heliconius ricini | reverse complement strand
TATATATATATTGCATTTTGCCTCAATATAAGAAAAAAGTCATCATTCATTCATCTCAAGATCCTCAAGTATCTCTATATGAAATTAAATTTGTAGGCTAAATCATGTCTTGCTCATTTAAATGATGTTATTCTTTTTCAAAGAACTGATTTTGAAGATACAAACTTTAAATCTTAAGTTGAGTTAAAATAAAGCAATGGTTGAAAGTTTTAAGTAATTTGGTTCAGTACTTTCAGAGATTAGCGTGTACCTACAGAGAGACAGACAGACAGACTGACAAGAAATTGAAAGAATATATTTTTGCTGTCTATTATTCATTTAACTGTCTGTCTATACATTTCAATCAAAATATTACAAAAGTACAGACAAAAATTAAAATGACATATTATTTCTTATTATATTATAATAATATAAATGAAAATGTGTTTTTTTTGTTTAATAGATGCTAATAATTATTACAATGCATGCAAGGAAAGAACATTTTGGAAAATTGTTTAATTCTATCAAAATTATAAAAACTATCAACATTTTTATAGTTAATAAAATTTTCTCAAATTAAAAAATTATCTATGTTTTCCACCTAAAAAACATTAAAGAGCGAAAAAATATTAAATATATATAAATATGTATATTAGTATTTTACAAGTATTAAAATTATCTTTAATAAAATATAATTTTATGGGATAAACATTAATGTAGAGGTATGAATAGTATGGTTTGATTATTGTCAGCACTTTTGTCAACTTATAAACTGTAAAAAAGTAGTTATATTCGCTTAACTACAGTAGTTGGACATATAGTATTGCAGACTTTTTTACAGATATTTATGCATTCTATAATACTGAAGAACATTGTTTTGTTCTACATCAACAGTTTTCGCAGCACATGCGATGATAGAAGCTTGAAGATCAATTTCTTCACATCTTAGGTTACATTTTTGCAATTTTATTAAGATCTCTATTTTTTTTTTCAAAATGTAATACAGCCTCTGTTGGTCAGTGAAGATGCAGCTTTCTAATAGTGAAAGAATTTTTGAATTCTGTCTGGTAGTTTTTGTGTGAAAACTATATTGTCTTATGTATTATGTATGTTTTATATATTAACTGTATTGTACATACAAAAATACAAATCTTTCCTCTTTATAATATAAGTATAGATACATGAAATGAAATGAATAATATACATTACAATACTAAATGTACAGACAAAATATTTTCCCCTATATCTTTCATGTACAAAACAGTAAAGTACAATTCTAACGTGTGTGATAACATTGATTGGTTTGGTTTATTGCTTGTATTCCTCATATATCAAGGTAGGCAAGAGAGACCTAGTATTTAGATACTCATTTATATTTTTCCAAAGCACTTCCTCATTTTAATACATTGTGAGACATGCATGTAAGTGATGGGATTAAATGGCATGGTGGGTCTTGTTAACATAGCGAGAAAATAAAACTGCTGTATTTATAGACAAACCATGTTCAGCTCTGTTACTATTAGGCCTGATAATATATTGTGAAATTGTAATAATTATAAAAAATACAAGTATGTAAAATAGTGGAGTATGGTAAATGTTTTTGGTGTTAGTATCATAACTATATTGAAATTAGACAAATATTATGTCTTTACATGGCAATTTCTTTATTTCAGAAATAAAACCCAATTTGAAGTGGAAAGTCTAAACGAAACTAATAAACCTGAAAAAATACTGGACTTAGTCACTAGCAATACAGATAACAGTGAAGAAGAAAAAAATGATAAGAAAAAATGTAAGAAAAACAAAAAGAAAAAAGACGATAAGTTTAGACGTGATATAAAAATCGTAACTAAAGGCACTTTATTAACAATTTTATACATAGCATTGAATTTAGATAGAAGTGATATACAATTGTCTCATTTATTCCGTTTTATAAAAGAAGGAAGGTTAAGTTTGTATAATTGTACAAAATTTGTTCCAAAAGAAATTGATATGTTACTGGTACCGTTTGGGAGAAGTTTTTTGTCCTGTCAAAATGAATATATGCCAAAAAGTATTCGTGAGTTTGCAATGACTTTTTTTAAGCGTTTACACTTAGGTGTACCTCAAGTTCCTAATTTAACTAGAATCATAACTAATTTTACCAAAGAACTGTGCCTTCCCAATGATTTTAAACAATTAGTTCTGTCTCTAATGTATCTCATGCCCTGTGATTTTCTTAAATTGGATTCGAAATCTATCAAAACCTTAGTCCGTATACCAGACTATGAAGGCGTCTGTATGTCCTATATACTTATTGCTTTAAAAATGTGTTTTGGCCTCGACTGTGATTACGAAATAAAATTATCAAAAGCAGTCGATATAATTAATGAAACTGAAAATCGTTCTAAGTCATATAAATTAGGTTTTTATTCAGATTCCACCGATCGGCTATTTTCTTTTTATGACTGGTGTAAATATTTGCAATTAAGAAAAAACGTCCTGTGTAAAAACTATTTACCTATATCGCGTATATATAATTTGAATGTAGATGATTGCGTACTCATGGAGCAACTAGAAGATCGTCGAACAAGGAATAAGAAGCTAAGTGATGACGTCACAATGGACATTATCAACAAAATATCAATCGATGACAAAATATGTATTATACCTAAAAGTAAATTTCTTAGGACCCTCACTCCAATGACTACTTACACAGACGTTATTTTGCAAAACGTTCAAGATCCCGAGTTGAGGTTACTTCTTTGTGAAGATTTTTCTCAATATTCTCTTAAATATGCCATCGAAGAGTTAAATTTACCAGATTATGGAAATGATAGCTTAAATTTAATTAAAGGTGTAGAAAAGATGAACAAGACTTTTAATCCATTCGTAGTTGGTACTTTGACGACTAAAAAAGGAGATAATACAATGGTGTTTGTTAGAAATTGTGAAAATAGTAATTGGCTTAAAACTAAACCACCAGCTGTGGAACACATTACTAAAATTAATGAAAAGAAGAATAGTGACAAAGATAGTGATTATGGCTATGAATCTAATTTTGAATGCACGCCTCCCGATAATGATGAATCAAAATGCGTTGAATATGACAAAACAAATGAAGTTGACCATGAAGAACAAAAGATTTTAAAAGTATTCGAGGAAGAAGATGAAAATATAAATATATTTGATGATGATTTCAAGGATTACGAGATTAGAGACTCAATAAACGATGTGAAAGGTGACACTATTTGTGGAGACACAACAAGCCACGAGAATGATTTCCAAGAATATTCAAATTTTTATGACAGTAAACTAGATTTGCATGATACCTTCAATGACGTTTCTGATAGCATAGCTTTCGATCCCGAAACATTTGACAAAGATAAAATTATAAATGAGTTATTATCAATAGCTTGCAAAAAATATAAAATACGAATGCCAAAAGAAAGTAAAGAAAATAAAAAAGAATCACATAAAAGGAAATGCATTGATGAGGATGAGCAAAGTAGTGGTAAAAAACAGAAATATAATATAGAACTTTCCAGAGAGTCTAAACGTATTCGTAAAGAGCTAATGGCAATCTATTACGAAACGATTAAGAAAGATCCTTTGAATAATGTCGAAGAAAATGTTAGATCCAATGTCCAAAACGTGGGAAATAGGCCAACGAATAGAAGTTTAGAAGTTGATAATATTAATGATGGCCCAAATGATTTTCAAAATGATAGTGCTCACTTAGACAACGATATTTCAGCTATTAGCAGCATACATCCAAACAACACATTAAATGACACTAATTCAGAAGAAGAAGAAGAAACTGTAGATGAACCAGCTGTTATAAATAATCCTAAATTCGATCCTGAAACGCACAATACTAAACAATTATATGTAAAAATAAATGAAGAAATAAAAATAAATTACGATTTTAACACCGAAGACGATGTAGAAATCGAAAAAATATTAGCTAAGAAAATTGAAGAATTTTCCAATAAAGAACATGTGCATGAAAATTTAGGAAATATAAGTGATAGCAGTGATTCAGAAGATGATGTACCTCTCAGTGAAGTGGCAACTTTCAAAAAACTGTACGCGGATAAAAAAAATAGGAGGAAAAAATTATTAGATAACTTGGTGAAGAATACTACAATAAACAAATTTAATTATTGGGTAAGGCATTATAAATCGAAATCTGTTGCTCGGAGTTTGGATATGAATCAAAAATTTGATATCGAATTGACTGAGAATTGTCCAATTAGTTTTGTTTTCGTTATAAGCGAATGCGCGGCCATTTTGGACTGTACCACTTTTAGTTTGTACAAGTGTATGCAGAATTTAGAAGAAACTTTGTTAGGTTACAGATTATGAACAAAACAAGTTAAATATTTATTTTTAATTAAAAATGATATTTTGTATTTACAAGTATTGTATTTACAATGTATGCTTCGGTTTAGACCTAATTTGTAAGTCCAAATTAGGATAAATGTGTATTATTTATTTATATATATACACGTTACACGTTATATATATAAATAAATATAGTTTTTTTTATTTATTTATATTTATTGTTGTGTGTTGTATTGTTTCATTAATTAAGACCACAAGTCTAAATTATTGCAGCTTTTAAAAGAAATCAATAAATTGGTTTGTTAAATGTTAAGTAATTAATTATTACTCATATACAGCTTAAACATATGCTTAGTTATTACGCACAATATTAAGCACATGCTAATTGTTACGTATAATATTTATTTTATTTGTTAAGTACAATAATTGTATTGAAGAAAGTCACGAAAACGTACATCTCATTTCTGTGTTTTTTTAAACTATTTTTGCTACCAGAATATACAATTAATATATGATTCTAAACTGTTGTTGTGTTTAAACGAAATAAAAATATATATTTAAAGGCTATGTTTCTTTCTTCTATTATATAAAAATATCTTGCGGCGTTGCGGTAGACTTACCTTTAATATTACAATGTAACGATGATCGGGAGTTAGTTTTTTTTAATCTGGAGCGTGTATTTCCTTTAAAACTTCTTTTGTCTAAACATAATATCGTAATATCTTACACTTCAGATGTTAAATAAACGTGTTTTATAATATTAGTATAGATAAAACCTATTATCGTCTGACGCCCGCAGACATTCGCGAGCCTTACCACGCACGACACGACGAATTACACTACCATCCAAAAAAGTGTGATAGCATCTAAAACACCAATAATGATAAAATATTTATAAGCTGTACTCGCCAAATTGAATCTATATAAACGCACAACGCACCTAACGTATTTTATTGAATAAGGAATAATACTGTAATGCTTAAAATAATTTCGCAAATATCCCTTAGTCTTTAGTGATTTCTCTCCAGTTCTCCCATTTTTTCAACACTTCGCTTTCTCCGTTAAATGGGCTATCTGACATGAAAATAATTGCATTTTTAAATAAATATAATTATGATTATGAAGTTGTATTCTCTTAGCAAGCTGGCGCAAGAACACAAGTGTGATTGTAAACGCGACAGTACATAATAGGTTGCTGAGTGTTCGATTTCCACTCGAAGAAATTACATCCTCCAGAATTCAGTAGAAAATGAGAAATGGAGTGTCTTAACACACTTAAGTGTGAGCCAAAGCAAAATATGAAACAAAAAAAAACAGATAATAACGTGTAACAAATCGAAAGCGTTAACGTTTTTAAAAAAATACAATATGATACGAGATATATATAATTTAGAAACATATAGACAATATATATAGAGACGATATATTGTCTATATGTTTCTAAATTATTCGGAAAAAGATTCTATGTAATTGCATTAAGTGATATGTATATATCACCTAATAACAATATTTCAAACGACCTACCTTCCGATAAGGGCTACTACCTACATAATTCCACTGCTTTTATAGTCTCACCTAAATCTACCTTCTTTTATACGAGCTCGCCAACAAAAGGTTAATGAAATGACATTCAATTCAAATCAGGAGGTTGGTGGCACGAAGTGATCAGGGTTCAAAGCTCTCTATTACTTTTATATTAATTACAAAAAGAGATCGTTAGGGGCCATTCAAGTATTACGTAAGCAGTTTTTTTGCAATTATTGACCCCTCTCCTTCCCTTTGTCATAAAAAATAAGCAATCTTCTTAAAAATATTTTATTGAACAATCAAAAATAAGCAAACCCAAGAGGCCCCACCGCCCCCCTACAGTGCTTACGTAATACTTGAACCGCCCCTTACACTCTGGCATTTTTTTGTAGTTTTACATATTTTTTTTTTTAAATTATAATAAACCTTTTTCTTTATTGGCATTTTAAGTTTAAATAACGAATATATTACTTCAAAAAATATTATACATTTAATCTTTGTCAAGAGCAGTGGTCAAAATGATTGGGAGGCATTTAATAAATGTATTGCGTAAGGTGCCCATTCAACCATATTATATTCCTAAAAAAACTTTTGCGCAAGTTGGCTTAGGTATATCTACACCACCTAGATGTCCTTGTTCATATGGCGTGAGTACAATTTTATTTACTAATTTCTTTTAAATTCAAAAATTGAAATAGAGAGATTACTAAGAAAGCAAATGTTACAATTGAGAGTTCGGAGTCTAGTCGAAGAGCCTTGCCGTTAATCATAAATTTTATATACCAGGAACAATAATTGTGATGTTTTATGATAGCACTCCTATAATATTAATATTTTTTATTTTTTTAGGAAAAATTGTTACATATCGCGTTTCTGCACGTTGTTTGGCTGAGCCCTGTGGCGTACTTTTTGACGCAAATAAAAGTTTGGCGTCGGGAATATATACAATCTTAAATGAAAGACTAAATAAATAATTTTATTCCTGAAATTGTTGTTTTAAATATTATATATATTTTTTTTGTGACTTCGATTTATATAATTATTAAATTGATAGTGCAGGATGAATAATTTCTTACATTTGCTTCATTTTATATGAAGTGTCGAACGTTTTAAAACTCGACAATTGACTTTGACAGCCAAACGTGAAATATTTGTTTACAATCATAATATATGGATCTCTAAATTTAAACATTTCAAAAATAAAAAAATATAAAAAATGAAGGAATCTAAGCAAGCCCAAACACCTATAGAAGATTTAGCTGAATTGCGAAGCTACTTTGCAAACCATAACGTTGTTCGCGAATACATAGCTCATAGCTCTAAAGTTCATTCTGTGGGGTGGTCTTGTGATGGAAGGAAACTAGCTTCAGGGTCTTTTGATAAGAGCGTAGCTATATTTAATTTAGAAAGAAATAGACTGGTAAATACAATTGTTTTATAACAATTTGCACATAAAATCTTCTTTGAGGTTATATTAATTTAAAAGAAACGATATATTTAAATGTTTTGACTATATTTTTTTTATACATATTGATTGTAGGTTCAGGATTTCATCTTCAAAGGTCACACAGGATCAGTGGATCAATTGTGCTGGCATGCCTCACATCCTGATTTATTAAGTACAGCTAGTGGAGATAAATCAGTTCGAATATGGGATACTCGGTTTGTATTTCCTATGGGATACTCGGTTGTAGTCTTCCTATTACAGCATAACAGAACCTGGCTGTAAATGCGGCAGTTATGAATTCTTTCTCATTTTGTAGAATGAATGTAATAAGACCTTATGAATGTAATAAGACCTTGTCTTAGCACTGTTGATTTTATGCACCCATCTTACAATGTCCCGGGGTAAAGTAAGGAATGGAGCGTCTTAAGATAAGTTACTTTTCCCTATCTAGTTCATTGTGGGATATATAGCATGAAGCATTTTCTTGTTTCCAGATCACACAAATGTGCCGCTGCAATATCAACAAAAGGCGAAAATATAAACATAGCGTGGTCTCCTAGTGGAGCCACCATTGCTGTTGGCAATAAAGAGGACTTGGTCTCCTTTATTGATGCTCGAAATTACAAAGTAGTAAGTAGTAATATATGAGAATTTCTGTCTTATCTGTCTGAATCTGTCTTGGGTGAAATATATAGCTTAGTTCTCAGTGCTTAAACAGTAAATAAGAGCTATGGGTTCAAGTTTCCGCTATGCAATTTTTTTTAAATAAGTATGGTATGCAGGACATATCTGACACCGGATTTGTGTTTGAAGTGGAGAATAGAATATTTTGACACATTCTTTCCATTTATGTCTGTAAAACATGAAGATGTATAATATTTACACTAGATTTAAAACATCATATTCCTTTCTTGCTATTTTAAATTTTTGTTTAATGTTTGCATGAAATAGCAAGTATGCTTAGTTATGTTAACAACTATTTACTGAGTTGTATATCATAAAGTAGTTCTCAGTGTAGGTAGTTTAAGTGCAAAAAGGATCTTTTCAGTAGACAGTAAAATCCACCTTAAAAGTCATGTGAATACTTGGAAAACATTCTACTGTTATTTTAACTCAGTACTATCAGGGAAAAAGGATTCTTTAAGTAATAATTTTCACACAAAAATGTTTTAAACTTGAGTGACATTTCTTACAAAAAAGGACCTTACATAAATTATTTATGATATGATTCTTTTAGGTTGTAGAGGAACAGTTTAATTTCGAAGTGAATGAAATCTCATGGAACAGTACATCAGATTTGTTCTTCTTGACTAATGGATTAGGATGCGTTCATATATTGACGTAAGTATATTTGAATTTATTAATAATATAATTTTTGTATAAACAATGATAATAATACTAGTTATTACCTGAGGCTTCAGTTGGATCGCCATAGGTAACTAACTGCAAGTACAGTTTGTTGTCACATAATTTTTAACATGATATAATGTCTGATGGTATCTGTTCTCAACAATTACAACAGTTTAAATAAGAAAATGTGTGGAAAGTGTCATTGTAAAGCTGTATTTTTCTATCAAATAACTAATATTCCCTTGTTTATCCAGATACCCAGGCCTAGACCTCCAAACGGTTCTAAAAGCGCATCCTGGTACATGTATATGTATAGAACATGACCCAACCGGTCGTTACTTTGCCACAGGCTCTGCAGATGCCCTCGTCTCACTCTGGGATGTTAATGAACTTGCATGTTTAAGAGTTTTTTCTAGGTAAGTTTATAATTTTTATATAAATTTTTAATCTATACATATAACAAATTTGTGACTCTTTTGAGGACATACGGAAAATCTATTATCGGGGGCATTTATCTGTATAATAGAGGTTCTATTATACAGATAAATGCCCCCGATAATAGATTTAAAGCAGTGATTTTTAAAATTTCTCAGCGTCCCTTAACATTTTGTGTTTTAATTCAATTGGTTTATACATACAATAAAAATTATAAGACAACAGTAATTCAGATTAGCAAACAAATAATTGTGTGGTTCAAAAAGGCAAAGTCGCAGGTCACCAGTACTAAATAAAACAGATTTTGAGTTTCACCACTTAACACGCAATGCCTCCACAATTCAGCAGAGAGTGAGGAACAGAAGTGTCTACGTCGGAACTGACGGTTTTAACACTAGGTTCCCAAATTCGATCAGCCTGCTATATGCGTACAACGTAAAGTCAAAAAAATAGTTGAGTTTAGGTGACGAGAGAAGCTGGTTCGATTACCTCGTCGTTAAAAAAAATGTATATTTATTAATTACAGAGAGATATATATTTAACCAATAACAATTTTAATTTAATTAATATTTGAATATCTTTTCTTTTATTCCTTCAGGCTAGAATGGCCAGTACGTACGCTCTCGTTCAGTTTCGACGGTCGTCTGCTCGCGTCCGCCAGCGAGGACCACGTCATTGACATTGGTGATACACAGACGGGTAACTTTAAATTAGTATATGGTTTTATATCTTACTTTGATATATTCATTTTAAAGAGAATCCTCCTGATAGTAAAAGGCAAAAATTGTAATATCAAATAATAGTTAAAATTGTAATATTAAATAATAGTATATAAAGGCAACTGTAATTCAATGTAAGGGTGTAGCTGTAAACACGATTATTGTGGATTCAATTCCAAATGTAATGAAAATATATTTTTTATTTCCTTGTTAGTTTATACTCAATAACTATACGTAAATAATAAGTGCGTTCATTATAACTACAATTTCGTAAATGCCTTAATATTATTAGGTGAAAAAGTAGCAGAAATCCCCGTCCAAGCAGCAACATTCACAGTGGCGTGGCACCCATCGAGGTATCTTGTGGCGTTCGCATGCGAAGACAAGGAACCTCCGGAGAGGAAGAGGGACGCTGGGAACCTTAAATTGTGGGGACTTAGTAGTAATTAGAAATAAATGTTATTTTAAGTGATATTTTGTATTATTTCGATAGATTAAATGAATAAAATTTATTGTATTTTTATTATACTTTTGTACCCCATTCTCACTCGCTAAATATAAAAAAAATCATAGACACATAATGATGTAATTTTTTGTACAATAGTACTCATAAGCTTCTTCCAGATACACAAAAAAAATTAAAACACCTTCACGCTGTATCCCGCACACAGCAGGGTAGGTAGAGAGAACCTAGTGTTAAGACACTCCGTTCCCTAATTTCTGCCAAATTCTGGTGGCATTGCGTGTTGAGTGGCAGAACAGAAATGTAAATTTAAGTAAATATTTCATCTCTTCGAGTGGGGATCGAACCCACAACCAGTCGGTTTTACAGTCATACTTCGTGCCCTTATACAAATTTGTTATTTTTTTATCATCACATTTTTCTATCAACTATAAATAATTCGGAGGGTTAACTTTTACAATTTTAAGCACTCTTGCTTAAAATTATAGTTAAAAGGATTTTTATTATAAGGCCCGGTTTACACCGTGGGCGAAGCGGGCTTGTTAAGGACTACGTTGAACTGCATACTTGTATTTTAGCCAACAGACGAACTCTTCTCTAGGGAACGGAGTGAAGTAATTTCAAAATGCAAAACACTTTGTGTGGAAATGTAAGCTTATTTTATTTTAAAGGAGTCCGTTCCGCGTAAGTACTAGAAATCAGACTATTAAGACTTGTTTGGTTTTTATTTTAATTTAGTGTATAAATCTTAAAATAATTAGGACTAAAAACTAAGTCTGGAAAATAAAAAACTTTTACACAAAAATATCACTTTGTAACTAATATCTCATCGCATAAACACCAGTGCAGTGGCTACATATTTGCTAGTTGTTACATATTTCCAACCATTTTAAAAAGGTCAGTACACACATACTGTTAACATGTCATCTTGGTACGTATTTAAAATGTACACAACCAAACACATAGGTGGTTAGCCATTACTCACATAGGTACGTAGCTTTCCTCCCTTCTCCACGTAGTACGGGGCCGTTCAAGTAACATGTTTGCAATTTTTTTGCAATTATAGACGAAGGTCTATCCCTCCCCTATGTCATCAAAAATAAGCAATACTCTTAGCCACACCCCCCATGCTTACGTAAACATTCATGTAAATTTTTTTAAAGGTATTTTTTTATTGATTTCTAAGTAGCAGTATCTATATATATAAAAGGACATGTACCTGACTGGCTGAGGTGAGACGCACGCACAGCCGTAACCGCTGATGGTAGAAATGTGACATTTCGGCAGATTTTTATTTTCTTAATCTACTAAGGGACATCCACTAAGGGATTTTGAAAATTTTAACCCTAAATGGATGAAACATAGGTTGAAAATTTATAAGGATTTTGTTTTAAATCGGCATAGATTTTTAAAATATTTTGAAATTCTGACTTAAAAATATTTCATTGAACACGTATTTTACAGTTTTTTAGAAGGGTTCAAATAATAATTGGTTGAAAGTTTATATGGAAAAATTTTTAACTCGTCACTGATTTTTATAAAACTTTAAATTCAGACTGTTAACAATATTTTCTTGAACTCGTCTTTCGTGGTTTTTTTAGAATTTACTCCTAAGGGTGCAAATAAGCGCCCTTTAGTATATTATATTATAAAACTAATAGTTATTTTACGTCTACCAAATAGAGCCATAATATATATGAAACAATAAATAACTTCTGCTTACGTAATTACCAGCTAGCCCCTTCATCCCCCATTTCATCAAAATCAAACCCAAGACCTCCCACCACCCAACAGTGCTTACGTAATACTTGAACGGCCCCTAGGGGAGACAAGTATATTGAAAATATTAAATCTAAGCGGAACGGGAAACTTAAAACTGCCGCATTCACAGTCTAACGCTGTCCTCCTTCACCCCAAGCCTACCGCTGGCCTCAAAAAATAAAATGAATGGGTAGACCCATTCGTCAGATACTGAATATTCACTTTTAAAAAGACTATAATCAAGTTCATGGGGTGTAGTGGCGCAGATAAAATGTATCCGATGTAGTCACGACGAATAAACATTGAGGTGTTTACGTTATTGGTGTCTATTCGTAACAGCGTCACAGTATGGATAAAAAACATGATATAAAAGTAATATTCCTACTCTAAACTGTTAAGGAATGTTAATTTTTTTTTTGGTACAGGTTTGAAATGTTTTACCTATATACTGCTCCCGTAAAAGAAGCGCAGGCGCTCCCACCCTGTATGTACTTATATAACTTTTCATTCACTATTATTATATTATATGCAAAAGCTATAAATAGATTTTTCTGTACCACTTGGTGTACATACACATATCTAGTAGCATTCATATGTAGACAATAAAATCAATATCTCATACAAGGGGAACTGTGGAAACTTGTTGAACTAACTAACTGGCGTCCGAGTTAATGATGTTGATGGAATTTAATATACGAATTATATGAAAGTTAAATAGATATTTATATTCAGGAAAAATACATCAAAGACCAGACTGTTGTCAACATTTTATTTATTTTTTATAATTTTCTATTCCAAATAATGTACAATATACATGATAACAAATATAATACATATAATTCATTTCTTACCACTATACATATAAAACAAATTGTTCTAACATGAAATATTACACACCCTCAAAGTTAAAATGGCTCGACTCATTTTTTTAGCTTTTTGTTATATCCCGCATATAACAAGATGCGGCAGGAAACCTAGAGGTAAGACACCCCGTTCCCCATACAATAGGTGGCAGAATATTACCTTATTACCAGAAAAAAAAGAATCTCGCAAGTGGTGGAACCCACAACCATTGTGTTTACAGTCACACGCTGTGCCGCTGCGCTGCGACAGCCTCAAATATTAAATAAGCCCATTTTTATTAAAGGAATACAATTTTTTCATTAACATTACCAAGTCTCAACTTGCAAACGGTTATTTTTTTCCATTTCTTTTATTAGTTCCTTTGCTTTATCCATTTCAATGTTATTTTCACTTAAAACTTCTGCTAAAGCGTCTCTTACGTTGTCCGGCATATTTTTTGCATTACCCGATATAAATGTAAACGCGTTCTTATCATTAATTAAGGAAAATATTCTATTTTTGTATTCCTTTATTTTGTGTTGGACGTATCTGAAATTAAAGTTTAATAATAGAAATAAATAAATTCGCTTCACGCTGTATCCCGCACACAGTAGGTTAGGCCGAAGTAACCTAGAGGTAAGTTGTAAGACACTACGTTCCCCACGTTTTCTCCGAATTCTGTAGGCATTGTGGGAGCATTTGTTTTGGAACTTAATGTAATAACTTGTCGCATTTGCAGTCGCACGCTTAGGCCCCTTCGCCACGACTGGGCTCACTAGCCATTAAAACATTTTTAAAAAGAGTAATTAGTTCTGCCATAGATGGGTATTTATTTATTTAAGGCTATTTTTGCACTAAAATAGTAAAGTCAACCGATTCGAACATTTACAAGTAAATGCAACGATAAGAGCAAGATGTTCCTAAATCGGCTCTACCCTTTCTTAATTGAGTTACACACGGAAGAAACTAAGATAAGTATAATAAAAAGTAAATAGAACTTTTCTCAGCGCCACAATGGCCTTTAAAAATATAAAAAAACTTACATTTTATCATCTTGATCTCTCGAGAACGCACAATATAACGTTAACTTATTTTCTTTCACCATTTTCTCCAATTCTTCTTTACAATGAAAATCTTTATTCTTGTACCGACAACCAAAGAAAAGATGTAATCTGTCTTTATTTGCTGTATTTTGGTATTCCTTTTCTTTTATAAAACTTCTGAATGGAGCTAAACCAGTGCCTGGACCTATAAATATTAGGGGAATTTCCTGAAAAAAAAAGAAATATTAGGATTTCTTAAGAAATAATGTGTATTATATTTATAATTCTGTATAAGAATTGACACGCGGATAAATCGCAGTTTATTAAAAAAAGGCACTTGGAAAGTATGAAAAATAAAATATTTTTAATGTTGTGTTACAATTGATTGTTGATGCACTTAAAGATCGTGGGTTTGATTCCCATTTAAATAATATAACCATATAAAAATATGTTAAAAAACATAGGACAATGTTTAGTTCAGCCACCTAACAATCAATATTTCTTGAAACGAAAACTAGAAAAAAGTCATACATTAATATTTTAAAACGGTGAAATACAATTGTTAAAAAAAATTACCACATCAATAGGAAATTTAAAAGTCCCTTTTTTTATCCAGCCATAGACTTTATCACCTAACTCTAGGCTTTTCAACCAATTGGAGGCAAGACCTAGCCTTGGCTGTTTTAACTTTGTATAATATTCGACGACGGCCACCAGCAGTTCTATTTCCGTTCCCTTAGATGATAAACAACTGCTTGCTATGGAAAATGACCTCGGTTTAATTGTAGAGAACAATTCAAATAATATTTCTATTGTTAATTTCGAAGCAGATTTGTGAAAGTCGTGGAGTACCTGAAATTAATCATTTAACGTATTAATAGGGTTCAGCTGCACAAGCGTGCGACTGTGTGGCGTCTCCAACGCGGCGGTTGTGGGTTCGATCCCAACTCGGAGGCACAAAGTAATTTATATTTTTTTTCCTCGTTCTGGAGGAAGGCAGTGGGCGGCGTTGAGCTCCATTATTCAACATGCTTATACTCGTTTAAAAAACGGGTCATTAACAATATTAACTATAAAAGTAATTGTAGTTAGGTCAATTTGTAATAGTGTTTATCTGTAATATAAATTTTAATGTTCTTTTTTTACTCTCCGCTCGACTCGCATAGCCGAGTATTTAAGACAGTGTGTTAAGTGGCGGAACGCTGCGTTTTGTATTAGTTTCAGAGCGAGGAAATAAAAATATTAAAATTAATTTTCCAGAGTGGGTTCCGATGCCATAATAGTCTCGTCTATCTGAGGAGGAAATAAAATTAACTTAAGAATAAAATAACACAAAAATTACTTCTAGAATAGTCCGTTTCGGCCGTCTACAATAGTTGAGCCAATCCTCGTGTCCTTCGGGGGAACTTAACTCTATACATTTGTCTCTTTCTAACTTATCCCCAGATACGAGTGCGAGAAGCGAGAAAACATACTGTGTGGGATATGCTTTCAAATCCCAATATTGTTCCGCTATAGCGTACAATGTTAGTGGCTGTTTAAGAAATTCTGGCACTGGCATTCCTGGAATTAAAGATTTACAAAATTCTAGGTAAATATTTTCTTAAATAAATAAAAAATGAGATCATCGTGCCGCAGGAGTACCAGAATGCGACTAAACGCGATGATTTGGCTTCGATTCCAACTGAGAGGAAAGAGATATTGTTTTCATTTCCTCGCTCCGGCAACGAGGCATAGTACGGCGTTGAATTCCGCCACTCAACACGTAATGTCTCAAGAATTCGGCAGTGGGTGGTTCCAGGTTCTTTGTTTGTTTAATTTAATAACTATGTATTTCTATTACCTTAAACTAAGCTTAGAACTAGACATGACATTTCTATATACAAAAATTCGTACTTTTAAACTTTTAGTTATTTTACACTCACTAAGTTAAAAGGAAAACGTAAGATTTTTAAGATATTTATATGAACAAATAAAACACAACGTAATGGGATATTACAGCCGTTTTAGTGTCTGAATTTGTTCGGTCGCATGGTACCTCATAAGTCACTATGATATACAACATTTTTATTTTATTGATAAGTGCCAAAAATACTTGTATATTATTAAATTTCACGTTAATTCAGTGAAAGCACTGGATCCTATCAATTTGCTTGGACATCAGCTACAGTCGTGGCCGCCCTAAAGTTTCGTTTCCTGAACTTTTGCGCATTGTTATCCCGAGAAGAAAGTCAAAAGTAAAAATGCAACAAACAAATATGCTCAGCCACCTACAGCTTAGTCTTGTGAATGTAGGTCTTGTAAAAAAAGTAGCTTATTTTTACTTATTTAGAAAACGTATAAAAATTTTAACGCAGCGGGACTTCTAACCGACCCAACAGGTCGGTTCCTAGGAGGCGCGGGTACAAGTCCCGCCACGTTCAAATTTTTATACGTTTTCTAAATAAATACTTTTCTTTCCTAAGTGTAATCCACACTTACCACTTTATAAATGTTAAAAATATATATTTTTTATGCACAAATGTTGCATTGATCAGTTGGCTCTTTCTTCACAAGACATATGATATCATATCATGGCGACTTAATACGAGAAACAGTTTGCGTGTTTGTAAATATACAGATAAATATATATGAATTAAAGGTAAGACTAAAATCTTCTCATTCGGCGTTACTTAACGTATCTCAATTGTTCAATCCTTTATTTATTTCTTTTCACAAAAAGCAAAATTAAACTCCATCGGAAAGGAATCTTAACTAATGTACAGTCATAGCAAAATAATGGTAAGGTATAAAGAAAACCCAAGGTAACTAAAAAGCGTATTTATTCATCCTCCTGCCAGCCATCGTCATTGCTGAGGAACCTCCTCTTGGCCGCGGTGTTCATGTACGGGCGCAGAGCCCACTCAGTGTCTGCCGCGTCTAACGCTTCTAGTGTACCCAGTTTAATTTCGTACAATTTCATTTGAAATCTCGGGCCTATTTCTGATAATTCAACATCTTTGCCGGCCTGAAATAAAAATGACTCACTTGAATGTTTTTTCACTCTGTATCCGGCATATAATAGCAGTGTATGTATTTTTTTAATATAATAATCGCAGAAAACAAAACTTATATTGCAAGATAATTGCAAGTTTATTCAACAGTTTATAAATGATCATATATCTTTCTTCAAGATCAAACAAAAACAATATGTTAGAATAAAAAAAAATATTCTACTTTAAAATTCATTATTTAAAAAAAAAATCTTTAACAAATATATTGGATAATTAGTAATAAATAATAAAGTATAAAATACAAAATAAACATACCTTCCTGTAAGTGTGCTGTCTAAAACATATATAGTCATCATTGTTTGCAAAAGTTATTACTCTTTTAGAATCTGCTTTCGGAACAGGAAAGAGATATTTCAATATACTCATCGCTCTTAAACCTGTAAAATAAAAATAAAAAACAAAATAATACTTAGATAGTTTGTTTTAACTTCACGCTGTGCCATATGTGGCAGGCAGAACCTGGAAGCGTGGTGGAGAGCATTTTGTTCCCATTGAAACAGTTGCGTCATCAGAGAGAAAATGACGATAGTAAATATTTTTCATTCCTCGTTTGGAATCGAACCTACAACTGTCGCGAGTAAAGCAGCTAGAGCCCATGCGCCACAACAGTCTCAGATAGGAAGTTTTGTAAATAGTAGTATTGTCTGTCCTATCAGAACATCTTTTAATTATGACTAAAAGAAGAAATAAATTTATAAGAGTAAATATTTTTTCTTCTATATTAGTACAAATTAACCACACTCTTGTTGATTTTGCCAAAGGAGAAATAGGGGAGTTAGGTATTAAATTTATTATTTTGTTGAAAATTAGTGTTTATTGGTTTTCTTTTTTTATATTTTGCATTGTGTTTCATTATATTTTATCACAAAGAATTATTTACCATTTCTTCTTTCTTAAATTTACTTTAATCAATTAAAATTATTAATATAAAACAACTGTTAACTATAATTATTACTTAAACCAGTAATATTAAATTTACATACCCAGGTCTGTCTTAAAGTTATGGAATATCAAGTGAGGATATTGTTCACTCATAGGCCCAATATCCGGGATGTCATGGCGCATCACTACACCAGATAATGTGAATGAAGCAGTGGGTCCATATGGAAGATGGCATATCACCTAGAAAAAGTATACATTTATATTTTTAACCTTATTCATATTACTATAAAATATTAAAAAAAACTTGTTTTATTGAATTTACTTTCTTTAGGCAACTTGCATTCTCTAAAATAATGTAAAGAAAATATTTAATTTCCTGAATCGGGTAACAAGGCAAAGCACCCCATTCAATTTCACTAGTCAACACCCAATGCTGCTCCAAAATTCAGCAAAAAGTGGGGAACAGACGCATTTTAATGAGAATGGAGTGTCTTAAGGTTAGGTTCCCAGGTTCCATCTGCCTACCTGGCCAAGTGCTGTAAGTATAAAGCTAATAAAAAAAGTATTTGCTGACTAAAGGAAGAAAAATATTCAAAAAAATGTCAAAATTTAAAAGTTAAAAAAAAGTTAAACTAACAATATTAATAAGTAAGCACTTGTGTAATAATTTTGACGTAGTTTGTATAGAATGGAAGTTTCAGATGTGGGCAAAGCCAAGAGAAACAGGTTTGAGTCCCACTAAATTAATTTTTATATATGCTTTCTAAAGCTATTTTTCTATTTTTAGCTTAGAATAATACTAAAAAAATGTAAAAGAAAAGAAACTATATACTTACTAAGCTATCAGGCACACCTCTATGTTCATGAACAACTATAAAATCTGTGACATCATTGGCTCGGCATGCATGTATCAATTGTGACATTTCATAGCCACCTCTGTTCATATGCTGACTGTTTGGGAATATTAATCTGAAAATAGATAATTTAAATATAAATATAGCTGTAATTATTATCTATAATATTAGTAAGGTTCAAAAAAGACCAATGATAGATAATACAGTTTTGACATTGAATTTTCTTGCCCCATAATATAGTCCAATTTAATAGGAAGGGAAAATTGTGTTGTTAGGCACCATTTATGAAAAAAAAAAATTATAAAATAATTAACTAAAACAATAATATATAATAGTATAACTCGGCTTGAGTTCATCAGGCACAGCATCTGGCTGTAAAAAAATTGCAGGTCTACAGTTGTTAGATTGGTTCTCAATGGGTGTAAAAAATATTTTAATTTTCTTTTTTTTATGTTCATAAACTTGTTCTTCCCACAATTACTTTTCCACTATTAAATCTTATGAGCACTACAAGTCTTGGATGCTATCTATTTAGTAGGAGCCTGTGAATTACATACTTAATAGAAAGTACTAATTTCACACTCTCCTTTCAACATTCGGCTCTCGTCAAGCAAAAAACAATTTCAGTATTTTACCTTAATTCCTTTACAAACATCTTCAACCTGGCACTGGGCTCTCTAGAAGTAGTTATCATAATTTTAGGATCTTCCACTCCAGCAAATCTGTATTCATCATCTTGAGAATTGAGTGTATTTGTTCCACCACTGATTTTGGCACCAATTACTGCTGCTCTTTCGGGACCTTAAGTTTTTTGAAAATATATTTTGTACAGATGAATGTATATGAAATTCAACTCAGAAATATCTTAAATTAAAGCAAATATTAATATTAAACTACTAATAATAACAATTTATTAACTTACCTTTGTCTTCAAATTCAATTCGTCTCTGTAAAGCAATCGCTTCTTTCCGTAAATCGCCATGTATAGGAATGTTTTCTTCCAAACTTTTCTTCAATTGGTCTTTTTTAGCTTGAATACTCTTTTGTTTTTCCTCAGCAGATTTTCTGTATAGATACTCGCGGCGCAAACGCGCCTGCCGTCGAAGCATTATTTATGATAACGAATACCGAATGTAATAGAAATTTTGAAAACAAATTCACATGGCATAAAATTGACAAGTTTGACAAATTTAACTTGACAGTTGTAGGCACGTGTCGCTTAGACATCAGCGTTTTGTTTTTGCTTCCGTTATAAGTTTTTCGTATCTGGTTATATGAAAATCGATATTGTAAATGTATATTAAGTCGATAATAATAATCATAAGTCATTTTTTTTATATAAATTGAGATATCCTGTATATCTTTAAGATTTAAGATTGTTTTTTTATATATTTATTTGTTTAAACTTTATTTTAACAATACAACTGCTATATGGACAAAAACAAACAAGTAGAATGACAAACAAAATAATAATAATAATACAACAAGATTAAGCATGCAAATAATCTTACTATTATACTATATACTATACATTGACAAAGCATAAATTAAGATAATGTGTACAGCAGTGTGACGTTAAAAAAGGTAGGCCACTCAGCATAGATGTTGGCATATAAGTAACAATACTCAATAATACCAACGCTGATTTTCAGTGACCACCAGAAAATGACGCGCCCGCGAACGAAACTGTTTAATAAACACAATAAAAGAAACTATTCTGTCCGATACATTTTTCACTTTTTTATTTTATTAATATATAATATGAATAAAATATAATATAAATAAAGATATTATCAATTTATTATTATTATATTTTTTTTAAAGCCAGTGAAAGTTAGTCCTTATTATTAACATTAGTTACATTAGGCTGTGGATTACCACAGCCTGTGCTAGGATAGCTTTACAGAATCAAAATACTTGTACTCTATAATCATCGTTTGTTTATAGTAGACTGGTGGAAAATTCAAGCACTTACAAACATCTAAATTTCTAAAAAAATAGATTGGAATCTAGTCAGTTAACGTAATAAGGATAACACATTTTTACTATTTCATGATTCAAGTACATTTTTTAACATGTTGACGTAGCCTTATAAAACTTTTTGAGATTATTCCAAACTAGCGGCCCACTCGCGGCTTCGCCCGCATTCTACCTTTAATTATACTGCCTTTTCATAAGATGTATTATACAATATATACATTTTTGGCTGCTTGGGAGGACGAACTCCGTGGCAAGGGCGCCCCCCGTAAGATTCGAGCATATGCTTGGGGCCATAAAAAGAGAGTTGAATTATTTTAATTTTACATTGTCGCGAAAGGTTTACATGCTATAAAAGCCAATGTTTATCTTCATAAAATTTCCTTGTTAATGGAATAACTTGTCGCTCGTAAGTTTCAATACCTTCGTCAAATAAAAAGCGTTGAAATATCACCTTGCAATTTAAAATTATTTCTTGTGACAAAAGGTTTTGTTGTGACTTATTTATAGGAGTTAGATATAGGCTGTCGTGGATTATTTAACTATTTCTGAACTATTTCTGAAGTGCTTGCAGCTAAAGTAATCCGATGGCATTTCTAATTGTTGTTATTTAATTATTTAAGACTAACTAAGAAATAAACCATAACATTATACAGCGTATAACACTCCTGAAGAATATAGTTATCAAACAAAAAGTAAATCCTACCAGAGTAATAATAATTTTATCAACAGCCTTTTTGTTTTGCTGATATTTCCAATATTTATTAGCCTATAGTATTAAACTATTACATGGTTCAAAAGCTACTATTAAGCTCAAATTCTCAAATATCTGAAATCTCCGCATGCTGGATTATATAAGCTAACTATTATAAACAATACACATAAAAGTGATGAAATACATTTCATACAAATTTTAATTGAAAATCAAACAACTCCTATCAACCACAGTTACTAGGTAACATACCTTCATGACATTCCTCCACTAGCAAACGGTAATATGGCTTTATATCCAGATTATGAGTTAGAAATATATCAAATAAGTCATCAATATCCTCTTTGCTGTTTCTTGGTCTTATGTTAAAAACATCTCCAGGGTTATATTCCAGAGTATTCTGATTAGCAGTTTTTAATTTTATTAACCTTACATCCTACAACAGATAGTCCCAAATATTTTTAATTTTTTTAACTTATAATTAAAAATATTGAATTATTTCATAATTGTGGTATTGGGTTGGTATTGGGTATTCGTTATTATCAGGGAAATATTTTAATTTTATCATTCTGGTAACAAAAGTAATTGATTTAAAAATCATGCAGAAAACAAAGAACAGTGCCTTAGCACCATGGACACTCTCCTTATCCTACTATAAGTTGGATAAAACATGAAGCCAAAAAAGGAAACCAAGTCAAAGTCAAGATAGATATTGATCTGATTTGAAAATATGAATTCATATAATGCTAAAAATAGGT
This sequence comes from Heliconius ricini, assembly GCA_018231645.1. Lineage (NCBI taxonomy): Eukaryota > Metazoa > Arthropoda > Insecta > Lepidoptera > Nymphalidae > Heliconius > Heliconius ricini. Next base: position 9,454 of record DVQM01000045.1, on the reverse strand, counting down.
GAGCAAATTGCATTACATAATTTTATTTGGAAAGTGTTACTTTTCATAAGTATTACTTTTCATATTATCCATAACATATGAAAATTTTGTTCTTTCATTTCATTTCAATAATTAGCTTTTTCATTTTATCCTATTTTATTACTTTAATAAATAAAATTGCTTTAAGTTTATTTCTGTGAAGGGGGCAGGCAGGATTCCCAGTTTCCACACCACTTCAAAATCATCTACTGGAACGGGCAGACTACAAAATATTAAACACTAACATTTCTGTGTAGATATCTGGTTAGATGTTTTCCCATACCACCACAGCAGTCTCATGATTTAAAAAAAAATATATTTTAATGTGGTTCAAGATCTAATATATTTTATAATTTTTTTGTTGCATTTATTTAAAGATTGTATTAACAAATTATCACATAACACATCATACTAATTGCAGTAGAAACTTTTTAAAATATAATTTAAAAAGAATATTTAATTTTAAATACCTGAAAATGTGACTCATGAGTAGTCCTGTTATTCTCTTTTATTTCTAAATATATTGGATCTAAAAATGAATCTTTGCATCCTTTACTATAATAAATATCTTCACAAAGGCAGCTTCCATTGACATTTTCAGTGGTTTTAAGTAATGACACTTTCCATCTTGGAATGAAAGCAGATTTCAGTGTATCTGTCTGCAATTTAGGAAAGTAATACTTCATTGTGGTTAGAAATTTTTTCATCCAAGGAACTGATACTGCATCATGACCTAAGTCATGTTGGTAGTCACATAATCCTAAAACATTTTAAATAAATTAGTTTTATATACAAATGTAAAATAATATGATTGTTATTTGTCCATATTATAAAAGTAATATTTCCGTATACCTATGTCAATAAGTGGTTTAGCTCCAAGTTGGATTAATCTCTTATGTAACTTTTTACCCACGAAATTGAATTTAGTATACGAAGAGTCCCCTAAGCCTAGTACTCCATATTTGAGTTTCATTAAAGAATTCGAAGGAAGGTTCCTCCTAAGAAGAAACTTCCAGAATTTTTTCATATTATCCGGCTCATCACCTTGGCCCGTTGTGGCGCACACAAAAAGCACAAATTCTTCATGAATTAATTGAGATATAGGATAATCGTCCATCGCCTGAACAGGTCCTTTAAAGCCTAAAGCTTTCGTTAATCGCCATAATCGTTCAGCCACTTCCTGAGCAGTGAAAGTCTGGCTTCCATAAAGAACCAGAAGTCTACTTATTTCATTCATTTTATACGAAAAACTTATAGTTAAAATTATAAAAAAATGTTGTTTTGAATAATATTAAATGTCAAATAAATGACATTACATGTTATGTCAAGTCATAGTCGACGTCAATTTACGTATTCTATTCTTTATTACGTATAGAGAAAAATAGCTATCGTTGTATAACTTTTTAGTATAATATGTATGAAAACATATTCTTCTACAAATTTTAAATATAATTAAATTGCAATATAAAATTATGATTTTCTGTTAACTCCGTGTTAATATTTGATTGTTAATTTACTGTGATTCTCTGTTAACATTTTACTTTTAATTTGTTTTTTTGACAGTGCCTTTTTAATTATATAAATAACCATTTTTAATGGTACTATTAATTATGCCCAGTAAGGATATAGAAACACAAGTGTGCGACTGTAAGTTTTAACGCAAACAGTCTGTGGGTTCAAAATGAAATATTTTATATTTTCATTTCTTCACTGTTGTGTCGATACGGTGTTGAGTTCCGCCGCTCAACCCGCAATGCCTCCCGAATGCTGCGGAAAGTGGGAACGGATATTTCTTAACTCTAGGTTTATTTTGCTTTCTCTGCTATGTGCGGGATACAACGTAAAGCTAAAAAAAGATATATAAATAATAATAAATTCACTCAACGACAATAGAGTGTGTGACTAGCTTCTATCGCTCTCTGCTTTTCTGAGTGCCTAGTTCTTACTAAGAATCGCAAGACTGAAAAAAAAATATAAGAGTAAAACATGGATATCTGAGTGAATCCTAAGAAATATTTTTTAAAAAATTCTCTAAACACTAGCCATTTATATAAAAGTTCCATGATAGTATATTGCAAGAAAAAATAGATGCGAGAAAAACTATTTACTTTGGGAATATTAACTATCAACAATATTCCCATACAAAACAACTTCTTCTCAATACAGTATAATACTAGGCACTAAAATATTATAAAAATTTAGCGTTATAATTTAAAATAGGTATTTTAAATAATGATTGAATAATAAACTTTAAAGCTAAATGCTGAGGTTTAAATAATGTTTTTATTTCTCATATTATTAAGTATATTAAGTATGTATGTATCTTTATAGAATAAAAGTGTAATGTATAAAATTGAAAAGACACTTATAATAATTAAAAAAAAAATCATTTTTGCAAGAGAAGATTGACTCACAACCATTGTCTATAGCCAGACGCTGCCACACTTCACTTCTTATCATTAAATTATAAATCAATAAATTATTAATCAATCTCTATAAGACGTTTTAGTTTCTAAGTAAACTCCAGAAAATGCTCATTTGATTTCTTACTGGGCGCGACAAGCTAAGATTTTGCGTTCCTTGAGATTACATATGTATATTTGTACAGAGAAACATATAAAAAAAGATTTCCTGGAATTTCCTGCTTTCTCTCTTTGTGTAGGAATACACAAAGAGAGAAAGCAGGATATAATGTTCAACAGTGTTCAATTGTACGTTCTATTGTAAAATTTATTCAAAAGATCTGCACAATAGGAAATAAGGATTTAGAAAAAAAGGATCGTACATATACAAACGGAAAAAGAGCTAACCTCTCCAACGTTAAGAATATTTCGTTGTGTCTCTCTAAATTACTTTCTTCAGGATTGTGTAAGGGACTCTACCTAATATTTTTTTATTATAACTTGATTTAATCAATAAAACAAAAAAAAATAAATAAAAAATAAACATATGTTATTATAGGCTTAACTTATAAAATATATTACCAGTCAGGATTTATAATTATAGGTAAATTTTAAGGCAAATGATGGCACAAGCAGGGAAGGGTAAGCGCGACAGATTGTGATTTTGATTCCCACTCGAGGAAATGAAATATTAATATTTTCATTTCTTTGTTGTGATAGCTAGGCAAAATTCCGACACGTAACACGCAATGAGTCCAGAATTTGGAGGAAAGTGGCGAAAGGAAGTATCTAAATAAGAACTCAATTAATATTCAGCCACAATAATATGCAAAGACCGATAACGCACCTCTGGTGTCACACGGGGTCGAGGGCGGCAATGGTCACTTACCATCAGGTAACCCGTACGCTCGTTTGTCTTGTCTTTTTCCATAAAAAAAACAAATACAATATTTCTCCCAAACACATATTTATTATCTCATTTAATTTATCATACGTCATTCGTCATTCTACGTTGCTTGCGTGTAATATTTATAAAGATTTGTTTGAAAACTAAATACAAAATAGGATAAATTAGGATTTTCAAGCTTACACTCTGTACAAAAGGTAAAAATATAATAACACCGGTAAAATCCTAGATCTACTCGCGCACGAGAGGTTTCCAATGTATGAAAATGACACAAAAATCACAGTTGTATGAAAGCCTTTTTAAATATATACTTTATTGTGTTTTTTAGTATTTGTTGTCATATGGGCAACAGGAATACATATACGTGCACAACTTTGACTGTTTAAATATCAATGTTCGTGAGATATAGCCTAGTGATGGACAGACAGAGAGAGACGGTCTTAGTAAGAAAACAGGGCGTTTTAAATTTGGGGATTGGAACCTTAAAAAGCACCCAACGTTCTGAAACGTCTTTAAGCTCCAACGCTTAATAATGTATTATTACTTGTCCTATTTACCTATCTCATTTTTTATAACTACAACAAAATTATAACGATAATCACTATGCTACTTTTATAACATTTAAAGTACTTAGCATAGTTTAATTTTCATGACTAAAAGAACAAAAATAAATTAGGATTTATAAATGCTGTCTTTATACACAGAGTACACAAAATAGAAGAAAGTTAAACGTCATACAATCTCGTACAACTTCAACGTTCAATACGTATTTGTATCTCAATTACTCTTGAACACAATTTTTCCATCTCATTTTTTTAACGATTATTTACTACTATTTTTTACTTCATAACTCAATTTAAAATATGTAGGATAGGATCACAAAGCATCCACTATGGGCACAGAAACAAAAAAATTAAAAAAAGAACACCAAGCGTCATACAACCCCTTGCCACCCCAACGTTCAATACGTAGTTGTATCTCTATTACTCTCGAACACATTCCCCCATCTCACTTCAATTTGGCGCACGGCAGTCTCGCGATTCTACTTGGCGGGCTTAGTCGTTTCATAGCGAAAAAACGCGGGAAAATTATTTATATTTAAATTCATAGTGAAAATATCGTATAAAATAAAAAATAATGTAAGTAAATTATTATGATTATTAATTCAATATATATATTTTTACTATTTTTTTTTATAAATGTAATATTCTCTAATTAATAATCTAATAATCTAAATTTAAATGTGCCGGTAAGCTAGATGTATTTTTATTAAACAAAATGAAAGAGTATGTAAATTATTTAAATAGGTAATAAATTACTTTATGATTATAGTAAAGGTAAAAAATTAGTAAACAGCTTTCGAAATAGAGAGACCGCTCGCTTAAATTACGTCACGTTTATACTATATACTAATATGCAAAATGTAATAAACATATTAATGCAATCTATTTTTAAATATTGCTATAATATAATTATAATATATTAATTTCTTTATGATATTTCATGTCAAACAAAATTCGTGGCTGAATGGCCGCATTTTTATGAGACCGATCGCAACTTGTTATCAAAAGAAAGTTTGAAACATATTTATTGGTACATTATTTTAATTATTCATAAAATACTGCATTATTTTTTATCATTTTACATTTAATTTATTCATAAATAAAAAAATATATAAAAAAACAATGCGCTTTATATTTAGATATAATATGTTGTTTAAAATAATACTGAATCTATTATATTATTTCTGTGAAATTAACTGCGATTATATTATTTTTAGAAATAATTTAATTACAACTTAGCCATATTAACTTTAAATGCTTTCTTTGAGGCATTTTATGTTAAAATATTTTTAAATTACATTAATTATCTCACCGGTGCTGCGTTCTGAGAAAAGTTCAGATTGTAAAAAGCTGGCATTCAAGTTTAACGGAGTATGAAAAGAATACGGACAACATGACGCAACACCCGGTGTAACTTTACAAATGTTTGACGTCAAAGAAAAATGCTGCTAATCGATATTAATATAATATTTATTTGTAATTTAAGTAAAAATAAATAAATATAAGTATTAGATGGTATTCTCCGTGGTTTTCTTTCTATAAAAAATAAGTTAAAATTACTTTTTTAATAATTACATTATTAAATATATTTTTTTTATATAATATTTAATTATATATTAATTATTATAAATAGAATTTTCCATGAAAACTAATAATGACGTAATATTTAATCCCTATATCCTATGATGGTTAAATATTTTATATAATTTGTGCGTTCAATAAAGCTTTTCCCATATTTCGCGGCTAAGCCAACTTGAGCGGCGTTCTGCCCACGTGGTATCGATCTGTACTCGGAGTCTGTGTTCCGCCTTCACAGAATACGTAGGGTATTTAAATTTTAAATGCTAGGGTGTAAAGTTACGCAGATCTATTATTTGTTATTGTAATTTATTTAATTTTAAAAGCATATTTTCAAAAGGTTATGTTTAATAATAGATACAGTAAAAAAAATGTATTTTTTTTACTTTTAGTTATAATATTTTTGGGAATGCTAAACAAAATTTACACTATTAACAAATATATACTTAGTACGCAGTCGTGGGGATTTATAGAATGCGTCCAACTAAACATGATGGTGGAATGTATAAATCCTCTGCATAGAAATATTTACGTATATAATATAGATCTTTCTTCTTAATTTGCGAGTTTATACTTAATATCTAATTTTAAATAATAGAGTTTAATAATTAATATAAAATTAATACTTATAGAGGCCAGTCGTGGCGCAGGGCAGGGGCGCAAAGTGTGACTGTAAAACCGAATGGTTGTGGATTCGATTCCCACTCGAGCAGATGAAATATTTACTTTAATTTATATTTCTATTTCTTCGCTCTGGTCTCGAGGCAAAGCGTGGTGTAGAGTTCTGCCACTCAACACGCAATGTCTCCAGAGTTAGGCAGAAAGTGGAGAACAGAGTGTCTTAACACTAGGTATCCTTTACTCCAGCAGGGTACTGCTGTGTGCGGGATACAGCGGGAAGCTGATTATTTGATTATTTATTATTTGATTTTTTTTAAAGATGGAAAGGAAATAATTGATTATCACGCACATAAAAATAATAAATATAAAAAGAGCGGTGTTGCAACTATACGTGAAGTAAATTTTTACCAATTTTGTAGTTTTAAATATTCTTAAATTAAATTAAATTAGCTTCACGCTATATCCCGCACACAGCAGGGTAGGAAGAGGAAACCTAGTGTTAAGATACTCCGTTCCGCACTTTCTGCCGACTTCTGGAGGCATTGCGTATTGAGTGGCAGAACTCAATGCCACCCTTAACCTCGACACCAGAGCGAAGAAATGGAAATATAAATTTAAGTAAATATTTCATCTCTTCGAGTGGGGGTGCCACTGCGCCACGACAGGCCTCAAATATTCTACAAAAATAAAATAGTTATAGTAATTCTTATCTAACAATTAATTAATTTAAATAGGCCATGCAGTTTCTAAAACAAATATTTACTTATAATTATTTAAGATTATCAGTTATCACCATACGCGATGTGTCATCGATCGTCGGTGCACGAGAGTTGGTATGACCTCTGACCTGAAACATGTCCAATTCCCTCACGACCTTTGGCTATCGGTGTTTAGATTATTTCATCATGTAGAAGATTTTCATAGACAATAGAATATTTCACAGTTCTCTTATGCTAAAAAAATATAATTCTGAGAACATTTCTTTAGCTTCGTAAATTTTGAATTTATTGCAGGTAGATTGAGGGAAAGTAGTATTTAGACACTCCGTTCTCCACTTTGAAAATTTGGAAACAGCAATGTCTTGAAATGTATCAGTTAATTAATCGTAACAGTTAAGTGAAGGAACCTAAAGCTGTTGTTTATAGATATTGAACTAGGAACTCAGTTTTTCAATTTTTCGAGTAAATAAAAAGTTTATATTTAATGTATCTGTACAATAGCCTAATTTTGGATAATTATCAGAATCGACGAGTTGCAATTTAAGTAGATGATTATTTAGTTGATAACGCTAAATAAATCTATAACAAGATTTGATAATAACAAGCACTTCATTAGCAGCTTCATACATAACGAGTGCTACCGACTTTCTGGCCAATTTCGAGACAGCGTGCTGACTGGTAGAACTCAACGTCGCATTCGGCTACCAGAGCAGGGAGATGAAAATAAATTAAATATAGCCTAATGGTTATATCGGTGTAATCCTCGAGTTTGGACAAAACCTAAAACCGTCACCTTTTCAATCATACCCTGTTTCACTGCGCCACGACAGCCTCAACTATTACATTACAACCATTTAAGCTCGAAGTGTACAATGTAATCAGTACTTATGTAAATCTCGTTAGAAATTCACTAAGGGATATTGTATCATTATTTAAAGACATTGTTAAATAAGCTGCACATTGTTAGAGGATGTTGAATATTGCGTAGAGTCAATTAATAAATTTACATCTAGTTAAGGGTAGGTCATAACGACACCTGTTCTCATACCTTAGTTAATAGGGCTATCAACATCCAAAATATTGTTATATTTATTTATAAATACAACATTTTTACATGTATTATATGCGATAATGGTCATTTATGTGTCGTAAAGTATAGAAATATAAGTCACTAAGTTATGAAATTATTTCCTTATACATAATGTAGATATTAAATCTATAATTTGAGGTGTAGTGGCACAAGCGTGTGTTTGTAAGCGCGGTGGTTGTGGGGTCGATCCCTACTCGGCGGAATGAATTATTATTTATTAATATTTTCATTTCTTCGCTCTGGTAACAAGGCAAAGCGCGGCGTTGCGTTCAGCTGCCATTCAACACTCAATGCCTCAAAATTCAAAAAGTAGTATACCCCTCTATAATATTATGCAATTCAGAAATGCAGTAAAAATATTCATGCATATTATACAGTAAAAAAATGGTAGTTTTTTAAAATATATATTTTCTAAAAAGTAATATATAATAAGTTTCGTTAAACAACAGGTTTGCAGGGTCTGGAGCTCAGAGAAGTAGATATTCGAGCTTCTCTCGAAACTTTAGCAAATTATGCAGAAGTACTAAGATGGATATTACTACTCCATTAATTGGATGTTTAATTTTTTTTAAAAATAGAATAAACCTTTTCCTGGAAAAGCTGACTATACAAAGAATTATCAATGAAACCTTGACCTATATACTTCTACGATACTATCCCCAAATCAAAGTACACAAACTTACCATATTGTTAACATGTTTGTTTGTGCTTTCCTGCTAGGGCGGTGTATGCACATTGTACACATCATTAAAATATACGAACAAACACACAAATAATACGGAAATATGAAAAATGTACATAGGTATAGCCAAATGCTCTTATTATAATATCTAATATAGTTAATTTAAAAATAGTTTTACTATTAAATAATTATGACTGGCGTGATGGTTGTAAAATTAATTTCACTGAAATGAAATTCTTCTCTCTGCCTGACCGCTAAATGCGGAATACAGAGTGAAGCTGAAAAAATAAAATAAAAAAAATACAGTGCACAGTGTGAGACTATGTCTATTCCACAATAGGCATGAAGATTAAATGAAACAAAAGAAAAGAAAATATAATAAAGATCAAAGATTACTTAACAATCTTTAAGAAAGAACATTAAAATAGCCTTGCCCTATGAATACATCGTAGCACTGCTACGGCCTCAGTGGTTGCGTAGCGTAATAGCGAAATCAGATTAATAATAGCAAACGGCTTCCATTGTACACCCGAAAAGTGAATACAGAGAAAAAAATATATTGAGCTTTTTATACAGGTATTGCCAGTCACTGGACATAAAACAAAATAAATAATTAAATTAGATAAAAATAATTTATTTCACTTTTTACATCTATATAATGTTAGAGGTAGATTATTACTGTAAATCATATTATTTTCTTATAAATTATGTTAACTAGTACTAGTTAATTATTTTATGTGGCCCGTTACTATTTAAGATTGCTTTAAACCTTTGAATTTTATAGTTTACTAGCGGCCCGCCCACGGCTTCGCCCGCTTTAAGTGCATGATTATTGATCTAATAAACAGAATTGACTGACAATTATATTAACTTC
>DVQM01000044.1:0-32165 GCA_018231645.1 Heliconius ricini | reverse complement strand
TATATATATATATATTTTGACTTGGGAAGTGTTCTTTTTTTTTTTTTTGTATATGGCAGGCAACAAATGTGGAAAACAAAGTACTAATAAAATAATTTTTACGCCAATTTTGAAGATTTCAGGTCTTAATTGGCGATATGTAAGTGTCGTCCTTCCACTAACTGGATTCAAAAATATAAATATGTAAGTTATTGAGTATTATTCTTAAATGTTTACAGATCATCTTCGTCTAAATATTTTTTGTTTAAAGCATAAAAACCTTTGTTTCAGCTTTTTAAGTGCTAAGATATTTGCTATTTTATTTGATGATCGTAATGGTATTCATATCTTTTTATATTTTTTTGTACTAATGCATTATGAGAAATATGAGATAGTAAGTTATTATTTCTTTATAACTCTAATGTTATCAATGCTCTTCTTTTCTAGCCTTAGTAGGATTAACCGCGGCGTTGAGTTTCGCCAGACTCATTGACATGATTGTCTGAACACTGGATACTCTCTTCCTACCCTGCTGCATATAGGTATAACATTAAGTCGTTTCCTCTGAAACTCACAGTACCTAATAAGTTAAATGAAACGTTTTTCATTCAATATTTTTCAACTCTTCATTTACATAAGTAGTACGTATATAAAAGTAAACTTTCGTTTTCATTAAGATACCTTTCGTATCACGCCGTTTACAATGTAAATTTGCAATTGTTTATTTAGAAATAAACTAGTTGTCGCCCGCAACTTTGTTTGAGTGAAACGTAAGACGTAAAATGGAAACTCCCATTTTTTCCCGTAATTTTGAGTCCTCTCTTGCTACCCCACAGACTCTAACCTACATAGATGCCTAGTTTCATATTTCCAAATGAATCAATTTTGTCGGTACGTTGTCTGCCCGTCACTCAGTAATAAAACAGTTTTATATGGATAGATATATATAAATGCGCCTTCGATGGTATAAAAAACTTAATGGTCACTTTCATCTGTTCAGAGATATCGAATACTGACTCATAAAACCCCATATACAATAGATATATTGTAAATATACATTTTCTTCTGTCGATAATTCAACTCACAAATATATAGGGAAAGAAACTAATGTTAAGATACTCCGTTTCCTATGCATACAATTTTCGGATTGCGTATTAATTGCCGGAATGTAATTCAGGAAATGAAAATAATATATGAACCTGGGGTGGATATTGAAACCACAAATTAAGATTTATTCACCACTTTGATGCATGAAATATTGGTATCCTAATTATCCCTACTACTTAAACTATTGTAATAAAATATTTTGCTTTTAATATATTCTTTATTTAATTAAGAAATCGTTTGAAATATCATAAAGATCTACATTGATCTTATTGGTATGCCAAAAGCCTAATAAATATCAATCAAAAAACAATCAATCGAGATCGAAGACTAGAGTTTCTAATTGGAATCAAAAGGTTTCAATAATGTCATAATAATAATAATAAATATCTTAATGTATATGCTTTAGGCCTAACAGTTGCGTTTTGTGTGGCAGAACTCAACGCCGCGAGCGAAGAAATTGAAGTATAAATTTAAATGAACATATCATTTCCTCAAGTGTAAATCTAACTCACAACCAGTCGCGTTTACAGTCACACTTTGTGCCCCTGCGCTATGACTGGCCTCAATTTCCTCATTTATTTATTTTTCTTCTATTCTAACTAACTATCAGACAGATTATTCTCCCATTTTAACAGAAATACGAATTGATTGAAGTAAATTAATTTCGTAAAACAACAATATTGTTATAGCAAAGTATTCATATAGAAAGCAAGTACTTAACTTTCTTTGTGATCCTTTTCATTTGTATTTTTAGCGAAGTTTCTGTATCGTTTTATTTAAACTACTCCTTATTTTATTATTAATTCTTGTGATTGTAATGTTATATAGAAGAAAATTATTGTTTTTAGCTTCACGGTGGTCTTACAAAATGATAATACACATATCCTAGAAACCACTGTCATCATTTCTCTGTATTTATCCTTTATGGGAGATGGGTGATATAAAAGATATATTGTTCAAACAAGAATCAAACCCATTCATCCTTCATATTATTTGTATGTTGTGTCATTTTTAAAGCAACGTGCTTGCCAAACTACAAGTACCTATTCAACTGTAACTATTGACGGAGCGTTGAACCCGCGGCCTTTATAATACGTTTTCCTCGCGCTATCACTGTCGTTTCGTCATAGTCGGATATAGCTCAAGGTCTTTACTATCTTTGTATAGTAGGTACGGCACGTTCTAGATATTTTGCATTGTATATACATATATAAAATAGGAATATGATGAGGCCAGTCATGGGGCAGGGGCACAAGCGTGTGACGGGCTGTGGGTTCGATTTCCGATGAAATAAAATGTTAAATTCTTAATATCCGAACTGTGGTAACGAGGAACGCAAGTATCTTAATGGTACCGGAGTGTCTTAACACTAGGTTCCCAGGTTCACTAATCTATGTGTGGGGTGAACTGCATGATGAAATGTTTATTAATTTTGGTTATCTTGTCCATATCGATTATCACGAGTATTAAATATCCTTATATATTTAGTTAATAAAAAATAAATTTATATATATATTAATAAATTTATAATATTAATTAAGAACATGTCCAGCAGTTCTCAATTTTTCCAGATATTTTATTTTATTTAAATATAACTGGCGTCGAAATATTACCAGTTGGATGGATAGTGGATACATAAAGGGAAACATTCCTTGCTTTATTTGCCTTATATTAATCTTCTACAAAAACAAGGTTGTTTTAAGTTTAACTTGTCTGTGTCCATTTGCATGGGTGTATGTATGTATATCTGTGGCATCGTAGCTCGCAAGCGGATGAACCGATTTAAATTTAGATTTTTTTTGTTTGACTTCATCAAGAGTTTTCTTAGCCATGATTCAAGAAAATATGATCAGTCGTTTGGAGATTATCAGCTTTTTATAGTTTGTTTTCTATTCAGAGTTATTTGTGTTTAATGTGTTAGTATTTAATCTAATATTTTAGAGAAGAAACTTCTTAGTCTTCCATGGATTCACCAAGAAGGTGCTCATCTCGTGCATGGTGAGAAGGTCGAAGCAGTGCCTGAGTCTTGTGACTAAAGTGTAGCCTTAAGATCCCCTTAAAATGCTCATCCCCTGTGCCTCGTCTGTGCGGGATCTACTATATATTATTGTTTCTTCATATTATACATTTATTATTATAAATAAACATAGTAAAATATGTTGTACTTTTATTTAACCCCTTCTTTAACATGAAATATTTTTAATAACTTCACTTTTTATATTAGAAATAAATTATTTTTGAATTTCGTTTCTGTTAGACAAAATGCGGTGTTCAGCCCCGCCACTAAATAAGCAAAATTTGAATTTCGGGTGACTACTTTTTTACTTTTTAAAATTATAAATTATGATGGCTAATCTATAATATTTATAAAATTATAACATACAAAAAATCTCAACTCTTATATAATAAATCATTCCCCGGAATAAGAATCTAACCCACAACCGTTGCGTTTACAGTCAGACGTCGTACCACTGATTATATTTCAAATGTCTTTTAAAAGGATTTCCTACAAGGTTTCTTATCGTAGCAACGTGTAGAGGTGTAAAGAGATCTGAAGCCGTAGCAAGCTTTCTTTATACCTACATAAATATGGTTATATATATTTTATTATTATAACGAAGCAGTTTATTAAAAAAAATATACTTTAAATTATATGGATAAACAGATATTTCTTATATTTTTAAATAGAACGAAATTTAGATAGACCTCTATGCAGTAATTTCCGAGTAACTATATAATATTTTTAGCAGGACGATGTGAAGACGAGCCTCTATTAGAGAAAGGGCTGGGCTTGGGGGTGAATCGTGGTGGACTGAAAAAATAACAATGATATTTTTTTATTAATTAATAATAATTATTAAATAACCTGTAATCAAAAGTGTTAATAACGTTATTAACTCTTTTTTTTAATAAGACAAATACCAAGGGGATTATATTTTTTGTCCAACTTTAAAACGTTTCGTGAGCATCGTAATTTAACGCCGTTATTTCTTTCCGGATATTTTACCAAGTATCAATTTTAGGAAAAAAAAGCGTTTATTTCTCTTCAATATAATCTATCCGTTTTTTTTGCTTAAGAACTATATTAAAGATTCATATATTTACGACGAGTGCTTGTAAATTATCAGCTCGCTTAGATACTATCCAAAACGAAAGAAAAATTGAAAGGACTTGAAGTAAATAAAGTAATAATCGAAAGAAGAATATCAATTTGTTTTTGTCTCAGTTTTAAAAACTTTTATAAAATATGTAGGTTTTCCAAGCAATAATTTTCATTTCAGAACAAGATGAAATTTCTAAATATAAAATAAAACCTTTAATTCTTTATTAACTAAATTTAATTCTTTATTAGCTAAACATCAAATTACAAATTACGTTTCTATCTTTGGAAAGCTGTTGGTAAAAACATTCGCCAATATTTATTTTCTATGGGTGCATCTGTCATTTTATAGTTTTATATATATATATATGGGTAAACAATAGACAGTCAAATGCACTCCTTTAGGTTTCCTCTGCCTACCCCGATGTGTACGGGATACAACATACAGCTTATATTTATGTATATTTTATTATTAAAATTTATTCATATAATCAACAAACCGTTGTGTCGCCTGTAATGGCACTCACAGTGGCACTCTAGGGAGTAGTCAGTAGGAGTAAAAAAAAAACTAATAATTAAGTATAATTCAGAAATAGCACTTCACGCTTTACTCTTTATCCCGCAATAGCAGCACAGACAGAGGAATACTAGTATTAACTCACTCCCACGCACCTAATTTTCGAGACATTGCATATTGGGTGGTGGAACTCAACGCCATATTGAGTCTTCTTACCAGAGTAAGAAAATGAGAATAATTCGTTCGTCCGAGTAGAAATTTTTCGAGTTACTTTAACATTTTCTTGCCCACCGAGAGGTCCTCATCTTTTTTACGTGACCTTTCTCCAGTATCATTGTTATTGTGACCTCGAAGGTCAATTGAGATCTCTCCCTGCCTCACGCTTAATTAAATAAATCATTTTCATTAACACATTACAAATTTACTTAAAACTCGCTCCCAATAAAAAAAGTTCTTAAGAGATTCGCGATCCAGTGCAAACGAGTTGGAAACGTCACGTCACGTCAAGTTCATTGCCCGAATTCTATATATAATCTGGGAGATGCGTCATTTGAAGCCGGTGGCGGTGGATGCAGACAAAAAACAACATCTACACGTATTTTAGATGTAATAAAGCGGAAAAATGATTTTATATATATTGATCTTAATTATTAAAAATCGTACACTAAATTAGACCAAAGCGTGAAACTGCACACTCCACTGGATTTTGATCAGCACATTGCAAATTGAGAGGCGAGACTCAACGTCGGTGGGGAAATGAAACAAAATTAAATATAACCATTTCCTCAAATCACGACGACGTTCTCAATCTAACGAAATTGATTATATAGTTATCTACAGATTATTTTAGCTTCATGTATTTCTATCTAAAAGAAGCTCTGACTGAGAGTAGGCTGGGTTACATCGAAACTATTAACTTTTTTTTAGCTTCACGCTGTATCCCACACGCTGTATCGCAGAGTAGGCAGAGGAAATATAGGAATCTTGATTTAAGACAATTCTGTTCAACACTTTCCGCTGAATTCTCGCTGAAAACTCATCATCACGTTTTGCCTCATTACCAGAGCGAAGAAATGACAATATTAAACACACGCTTGTACCCCTGCTACTTAAAATTATTAACTTGATAAACGTAATATAGCCAATATGCATAAATTGCCGACCTCGATAATCGAACTATACAACACATAAAGATTTTTTCAGTTTAAACTAGTAATTCGTGAGATAAGCGCCTTCAACCAAATAAACTCTTGTTTATAGTATTAATAATTAATTTACAAAAAAATATTAAAATATTTAATAAGCCTTACATCCATTAATATATAACGGAGACGAAGCGCGGCTTTGAGTTCCGCCACTCAACACGCAATACCTCTAGAATTCGGCAGATAGTGGGGAACGGATTGTCTTAACACTAGGATCCCTCTGCCTACCTTGCTGTGTGCAGGCTACCGCGTGAAACCAATTTAATATTTATTTAATAAAATTAAGAACAAAAAATATATTACAATAGATCAATTGTGAGTCAAGAGCACAAGCGTACGACTGTAACCGCGACAAGTTATGGTTTCGATTCCCACTCGAGGAAATGAAATATTTAGTAAGGGAAAGCGCGGAGTTGAAATCCGCTATTTAACACGCAATGTCTCCAAAGCTCGGCGACAAAAATTATATATTATTCGCAATAAAATTATGTATATACAGTATTCATATTTAAAGTATCGTCGGCGTTCCTTACAATGCCTATTGTGTATCAAATAGGCGCGATCGGACCAACCATATCGCCATCCATTATTTTATGTAAAGATATAACGTTCATTATAATTTCATAGCCTAATTATATATTTGAATATGTACACTGTCAAGCACAGTGGTTTGTTGCTATGTGTACTTTTAATAAGTGTAGGTTCGGTAAAAACATGTTTTCTAAATGTAAGTACTTAAATAGGCCGTTGTGGTGCAGTACAAACGCGACAACAAACTGATCTCATAAGGGTTCCTTTTTTCCTTATGAGGTACGGAACCAGATAGGGTGACTTATCCCAAGTAATTCTCCGCTTCCGTGAGTGAGTGATATTAATATCTCTTTGCCGACTTATAATAAAAACAGTGATCTTCAGTAAACACCAGTGTTTACAAACTAAATTAAAAACAAAACAAATCAAAAGTTTCCACGTCATATTTTGTACGTGCATACGTCATAAATGATCTTGTAACTATACCCACGTCATCTAGAACGTTTCCAAAGAAACAACGCTCTTTATATGCATATAATATAACAAGGCAGTGATATCACAATACTTTGTGTCCTCAAAGACCTGTCTTAGGCCTTATTTTAAACTTAAAAAGACTGAGGCAAATGAGGCAAAAAAAGATTGTTAGGCTGAGGCCATCGTCATGGGCGTAACTATGGGGTACTGCCCTTCAGTGATTTAATAGAAATCTGGAGCGATATTTAAATAATATTCGTATACAGTTGAGTGATCATCTACATAGATGTGTGTGTATATATATATATATATATATATATTTATTTATTTATTTATTTATTTATTTCTATATTGTTCATTAATATGTACTTCAAATATATGTTAACAAGAAAGTTGCATTTCTAAATTTAAAAAAAATATATATTTTACGATTATTATTATTATTATTGTATTAATATTTTATCCTTTAATGTAGGACAATATAATCAAGAGAAATAGGTCACAACGTTCGCGGACAAATGGACGGATATTCTATATTCAGAGAAGTCTTAAACACCCACGCTCCTCTTATCGGTCATAAAGAGGTCAAATAACTATAAGCCTAGAATAGTAATGACTAAGTATAGATTTTTCTGGGTTTTTTTGCTTTGAATAGATAATGTATCAATTTTGTTTTGACTCAAGACTATTCTGGGGTGGACACGGACCACCTGACCCCCTACATCTCTACGGCTATACTTATATGTATTACGGCCAAGGAAGAATCTATTGTCAAGGCACTCCGTTCGCTATTTTCCGCCAAAACACGAGACATTGTACGTTCGGTGGCATAGCTCAACTTTATCTTATAGAGCAGTTAAATAATTCACTGACTGGTAATCGAACCTACGACCATCACAATCAAATTTACACTGCAATATTATAACCTTTCATGGTATAATAAATCTACATCCATATTTAATATTTATCAAACACGCCGACCATCTTCGATATCCTGTAAACTAGACACCCGTGGCGAATTTATATTACTAATTATAATTACAAATTTAAATTAATATTTCATTATATTTTTACTACATAAGTACTTATGCTTTTGTTTGCTTAGCTGCAGTTTGATTGTTATAGTTCTGATATTGTAAAAATGTACATCGTGGCGCAGTGGTACAGCATCAGACTGTAAAGTAAATAATTATAAATTCGATTGCGACAGAGAAATGAATACTTAACATTTCCTCTGTTAAGACTAGAAAAACAGACCGTGGGATTGAGTTCTGTAAAGCAACGGATATATGTGCAATTTGGATGGTAAGCAGAGAACAAAGTAACTTTTTAACATAAGGTTCCATAACAGTAACATTAAGATAAGAAAAAACTTTTCAGCTATGTACCTAGTATATAATACATCTATATGAATGCCTATGTATAGCCATCAACACAACCAAACGTGAGACTGATACGCAACGCTTGTGGGTTCGATTATTACTCGAGGGAATTTGCATTTCCTACGCGGCACTGGTGTTTTCAATACACAATTTTTTGAAAATTCTTCTTTCTTAGTGGGGAACGGAGGTGCTTTCCTCATGAGAAATGAGTGGCTTAACACTAAATTCCGAAGGTCTCGGTTTACAAATTAATAGTCGCACCACGCTCCAATTATGATCAACAAAATATTTAATAGTCCTGACACTAGCGGCTTTCATATCCGTTTCGCTCAACTGACTAACACATGTTTTTACATTTATAGAAAACTGTATGCGGATATTAAATATAGTACATAAATTTATAAGGCAGAATAGTTTGTTTGGTTGAACGCGCTAGTCTCAGGAAATGTTAGGAAGGATATTTCACTTAAACTAGCCGGCTTTAAAATACCATATTTTGTCCCTTTTTCAAGACTATTATTTTATTTTATTTAGCCACAAACGTATAGTTTTCTGATTTTTTCCAGAACTAATACTACCTGTGCCTGCCAAATTTCATAATTCTGGTCAACCGGAATCACTCTATTAATTAAGTAAATATAGAAATATGATTTTCTGAGGTAATCAAGGGATCGAAGCTTTAAGTATATGGTTTGAATTTCAACTTGATATCTCTAAGTGATCTCGAGATAAAGGCCTAAAAATTATTGACAATTATAGACAACTGATACAAGTTTCAATACGAAAAAGTACCATTAGAACACAGCAAGTAGCGTACGCAGTAAGTAGGCAGAGGGAACTTAATGTTAAGCTACTCTGTTCTCCACTTTCCGCCGAATTCTGGAGGCATTGCTTATTGAGTGGCGGAATTCAATGGGCGCGTTTTGCGAGTGGGTACCGAACTCACAACCTGTCGCGTTTAGTCACCCACTTGCGTCCCAGCGTCACGGCTGGCCTCGGTATATTATAAACAGTTTTATTATTATTACATGCAACGAAGCGAACAGTACACCAAGCTCACTGTTAAACAAATACAATATTTTTTTTACCTTCACGCTGTTACTCGTCAATATAAGGGTAGGCAGATAGAACTTAGACATTCGATTCCCAACGCACCGCCCACTTTTGGAGGTGTAAAGAGAAATAACCCGTTTTTCTTTCATTTGCATTTCCGAAGAACTGGTCAGAAGCCCTTTCTATATCATACTTTTTACGTTATGACGTTTTTCTCTAGGTGTCATTTTTCTTTAGGTGTCATTTTAAATAATGAATTTGGTTAAATAATAAAAAGAAATACATATGAAATTAATTAAACTTAAATCCAAATTAAAGTATATAATAAACTAAGTAGTATCCTAGCGCTAGGTTTTGGTGACGTGACCGGACGGACATCCGGCTCGATGCCGAGTTTGGAATAATGTATATTTAATTGATTTTGTAACCCGTTGATTAATCAACGTTAGACTTTTAATTTTTATATTGATAAAACATTTTATATTATTTTTTCAGATTATATAGGTGAAGGTGGTATTTTTATATACATTCTACTATTGTGTGGCATTATCTCTTTTTTACGGTAGAACCTCTTTCGTGTGTTCTCCATACAACGTGACATTGGAGAAGTAATTAGCTTAACTGGTACGATACGATTGAGGCCAGTCGTGGCGCAGGAGCACAGAGTGTCTGTAAATGCGACTGGTTGTAGGTTCGATCGTGAATCGAGGAAATGAAATATTTTTTAAATTTATATTTTCATTCCTTCGCTCTGATATCGATCAAAGCATGGAGTTGAGTTCCGCCACTCAACACGCAATGCCTACAGAATTCGGTGGAAAGTGAGGAATGGAGTGTCTTAACACTGGGTACCCTCTGCTGACACAGCAGGGCTGTGTCCCGCACACATACAGCGTTAAGCTTATTTTTCTTTTTTTGGTATCAGCAACGCCACAGTCTAAGAACAGCAGAATTTTGAATCTGCTGTTATAATAATGACTAAAAAGACTAGCAAATATCTTAAAACATGTACGCCACATTATAATAAGTGCGTGTTGAATGTGACTCAGCTAAGATTGTGAGTCATTTCCGATGCGAATTCTTGTGACGTCACGGGGTATGCGCCTGCGATGCGAAGACGTAGGAATTTTACTTATAAATATACCTCTGCATACATATATCCTAGACAAGCTTATTCTATACTAGCGACCCCCGTGCGACTTCGCCCGCTTGAACTATACGAATATTTAAGAATTTAACATCAAAATTTCCAGGTCTACGAGTTCGAGTTCGAGTTCTTGGCGGACAAATAAAATAAAGCATCAAATAAAATAAAGAGTTAAGCTAATAGAGAAAATATATCTTATCATTTAGATATGTATTCGTGTTCATATGTCAACTTTTTAGCTCGTATTCTTAAATCGTTCTCAACTCTGAGATTGATCTGAGTTATTATTATATTATAATAACCTGTGTCAGTCAAGAATATTTTTCTAAACAATCTTTTTATATTTTAGATTTAATAAAATTCCACATATTAGTTTTTTATTTTATTTAAACGCAAATTCTACTCTTAGGAGATTGATGAAGGCTAGAGTTAAGGCAATCAGTTGTTAACCTCTCGTGAATAATTCAATAACTTTTTTAAGCTGCTTCATGCTTTTTCTCGCAAAGTAGGATAGGCAGATAGTGTCTTAATACTAGGTTAAGTGTTAAGACACTTGGCTTCCGCTCAATTTTTGAGACATTGCGTGTCGAGTACGAGACTTCTGAGTTCGACTCTCACTAAGGGAAATAAATTATTTCAAATTCTCCGCTCTAATAACAAACGGGGTGTGTTAACATTAGATTTCCTCTGCCTACGTTGCTAAAAGCAGGATGCAGCTTGAAGCTAAAAAATATATATACTTAGCTTACAGTTGTTATAGTATATATATTATTTTATTTGTTTATCTACAAAGGCCATAAGTTTTGATAATATACTATTTATCTAATAAATAAAAAAGGTGTAGTTTTGCCGATATGATATATTCTTTAAAAGAAACTTATATCTTTAACACAATATAAAGCTTTACTTTCCTACAAAAAATATTGGCGGTGAGAACTTTTCTAAATACCAACTCCCCCTCCCCCCCAAATCGTTTAATTTTCAGGGCATTACATGATTATTACTAAAGCGAGGAAGTAGAAAATAATTAATTCCCTCGAGTGGAAATCGAACCCACAGTCATCACGTTCACATTTACACGCTGTGCCGCTGCGCTACGAAATTCTAATTCTAATATACTACAAAAACTAGAAACATGGAACAAAACAGGAAACCCTCTTAATGTCACCGTAATTTCCGCTAGTGTAAGATGAAGCGCGGCGTTTCATTTCGCGACTTTGAATATGAACGGAAAGTGGAGAAAGGAGCTTACACTGTTACACATTCGCACACTAAGAGCGTCACGAGAATTGAATTTTGTCTCCAAAAATTATGCAAAAATGTAGAGTAGAATATTTTAACACCCGTTCCTCTGCCTGCCCAGCTATTTACGGTATACAGCGTGAAGCTAAAAAAAACACCACAGTATAAAAAGCTTTCTGAACTTCATTAATTGCTATAGAAATATGTATGACATGATAATATTATTCTTTTAATGAAAAATAAGAGCTTCAAGCTTTATTAGCTGGTTCAGTGAAGCATAGTGTAGTTTTCTCCATATTTAATGGTATATTTATGATTTAAAGTTGCTTCTGTAGATGATTTCTAAAGTGCATAAGTAAATGAGTGACGCATTTCTTGCTTGTTATTTAAATTTCAGATGTTATGACATATTGATGATAACAATGAGGACTCCCCACAATGAGGAGGGTGTGTATGAAGAGGTTGAGGACAGTTGACGAGGCGGAAGAAGTATTTCGCTCGGTTATTTCTGGTTGTTTCTGCTAGGGATCAAGTGTGAAGTTATAATAATGAAAAAAATAAACTGACTTTGATAACAAGGTCAAGGTGCTATAGAGCCATTTGAGTACAGTATTCATACGTGGCTCCGAATTTGTTATCCTCTTATTTGATTTAATACTCGTGTAAATTATATTTAAGTATAATTTATTAAACCGAATAAACTAAACGAATCTAAATAAAGAGTATATTAAGTTAATTCTACATAAATATGTAGAATTAACTTAATATACTCTTTATTTGTGTAGATGTATTTTCCATTATCCTATCTCCATTTTCACTCTTATAGGTTATTTAGAAAAGAAAGAAAATAATCAAATGAAATAAGTTATTCGAAAGGAAATTAAAATTAAAGAAATGTCTGTACGTATAATTAAACTTTAAAGAAATTTTTGTTAGAGTTAAAATAGTATGTAGGTATGCGTCATTGTAAATTCCAACTGCAGTTAAGCTTAAAAGCACAAATGTTAACAACTACTTCTACAGCTATATGATAGTACATATTTTATAAAAATCCTAGAATAGCACCATTAGGAAAAACCAGCTTTTACGTAGGTTTCATTATTTGTTATCCTATAACCCCCTTGGTTTTGTTAGTTAGTTGCAACTATTAAATTATTTTAATAGAACAAGCACTCAAATTGTTTAATTTAAATATCCTATTATCTATAGATTTTTTTTAAATTTTGGCTTCACGTTTTTCCCGCATAAAGATGTAGGTAGAGTGAACGTAGTGTTAAGAAGTGGGGTAGGTACTCCCCACTTTTTACTTATTTTAATTGTCGAGATTTTGTTTGTTGGGTAGTAAGATTTAACGCCGCACTTCGTCTAACAGAGCGGAGAAAATAATAAAAAGTCGGTATTTATTACCTAGACACGAGTCAGCTTTCTTTATAGCTATAATTACGATCATAATTATATAACGTAAGAACCTCACAAAAATATGACTCATTGTGCACACAATTATTTTGGCATCGGTAAAGTACCCAGTGCACGCGAAAACTTTCACTTTACGACTGACTGTGAATATGTAATTTCATATTTAGATTTATATAATTGAACCAGCACTTAGTCATAAAGTTACTAAACAATTGAATATAATTCTTTTTGTTAGCTTCACTCAGGTTGTATCCCGCATATAGAAACGTGGGCACAGAGGACCACGACTCTTCGTTCTCTACATATTTTTATACTCCAAATCACTACGTTATACAAATACGTGAATCCTAAAATTATATGTCAAATTATTCCTCGAGTAGGGATCAAACCCACAACTATCGTAGTTACAATCACAAAATGGCATTGAGCTACGGTTGATTTTCTTATTAAAACTATTTAACAATATATTTAGGTGTTGAAAAACTACTTTTAAATAAATAAATATTACCACTTGGTAACGACCGGTCGCCGTTGGTGATACATTTAACTCGTATAGGTCAAGGTCTTAGATACAGTTCTCGGTAAGTAAATATTTACATTAAAGAATCACATATAACATAACATAGTTGTTGTTAATACAATAATGATTCATCATAGCGACGTCTCTTTCTAAGACCCGAAATTATAAACCGATCTCAACTGTGAGATCGATTTTAAAATGCAGTTTTCATTTATAAATGAAAACGAAACCTCAAAATCTTGGCTAGTAATTGGTGAAACAACAAAAACGTATGGTAAATACGTTTTTCATATACGTCTCGTCGTCGTTTTTCATAATACGTCGTTTTGAAACATTGTAAGAGGCAATCAAAGTTTAGTAAATGATGTTTTCGAAATACATCGATATTCTATCTTCTTTTCTTAATGGGAAGGGAGTGTTAACACTAGGTTCTCATATTCCCTTTGCTTACTTTGTACGTTCTGTGTGCGGGATACAGAGTTAAGCTAAACATTTTTTTTACAGCAATAATTAAAAAATATCATTACTGTAAAAAAATTACGGATCATTGTAAAAAACACACAAAATAACAGCTTCACGCGTTTTCCCGCACAACAAGGTAATTTTTTGAGGGCATCTTAGCTCAGTGGAACAGCGTGTGACGGTAGCCTCGATGATTGTACGTTCGATCCGTACTCGGAGCAATGTAATATTTTCATTATTTTGATAGATAAAGCATTGAGTTCGGCCACTCATTCCCCCTGCCTTTTCGACTATACGCGGCAAAAAACGTGAATTAAAAAATATATGCTATTATTAAACTAGCAAGTTATTCCCCAAAATAATTAAAAACGAAACCTTTATTGGATTCTAAATCTTAATTACTGGCTTTATATAAATATATCACGATACAAGTTCCTTATCGATCTAAGCTTCGTAAGAACGGGTTTAGATGGATGGATGTAGATTTAAGCGTCTGCGATCTTTGCGGGTGAATTATTTCTATATTATTACACATTTTATATTTACACATTATTTTTATATATTTACACAATCTTTACAAATTGCCCTTTGGCGATGTGGTTGTCTTGATGAGAAAATGATGATAAAGTCAAGGTCAAGGTTCAAGTAAATTGAGACATTTTAAACATTATGAACACGTACTGTCATAAAGCGCAGTGTTAAATTCCATCACTCAATACTAGGAAAATTGGGTTCCGCCCAATTTTTCTTTTAACACCGTGTACCATCTGCCTGATATTGAGAAGTACTTTTTTTTCTTTGTAGTAAAAGACTACTACGTCTCTAAGTGAAAAAAGTGTCATGTTTTATTATGAATTCTATGTCATATAATTATTATTAAAATGCTGTTCTTCTTCTTGAATACTCTTCGACTATCGTATCATAGTGTAATTAAATGTTGACGTTATATATCGTTACTAGATGTTAGGAAAAAGGAAGGAATGGGATGCATACTAATTAAAAAATAGTCAAGTCTGAGTTGGACTCGCCGGGGAATGGTTCCGTAGTAGCAAGTATAGATTATTGATCTACATTACTATTTCGCCAACAAAAAACATTTTGTTTTTCATATTACTTGTCTTATATATACTTAGATATTAGACAGAGACTCATCACGATCACTTTACCTTAATTTAATTTTACATAATTATCATCCAAAATCTATGTTTTGTTTAGTCTAGCTCATGAATCTGAATGCGGAGTGTGGACCTGGGTCGTGCCCCAAGTTATATAGTAAGCCGGTCAAAAACTTTATCCTGAAGGTGATTGTGTATCTAAGGTCGTAAGGAGAGTCGTCGGCCCGTCCGCAAGGTGTCCTGCCCTATATCAATATGAAATATTCTGTTATACCTCTATATATTTTAGCTATATACAATTGGATATATTGTTACATATTATCTATTGACATTTAGAGGGCCTCTGGCTCAGTGTGTGGTTTCTATCTGTACATGCGGTGTTTGTGGGTATTTCTTTTAATGTGGGAAAATTTCAAATCAAATTATTTTAGCTTCTCGGAAAAGCTTAAGCTTCTCGACTTAAAGCGTGTGGCTTTTAACATTAAACAGCTCGTCTTCTTCTTACCTTTAAATAGGAAAATTGTGAGTGTCTTGGCACTACGTTAAAAGTGGAAAACGAAGAAATCCCCTGCCACTTATTTTTTTTTTTAGAATGTATATTGTATCTGTTCTAAACTCTAAACGGCGACCTTGAACATTAGGTTTTTAACCCGATGCGTACGTTGACTGGGACGTGACCTAGGGCAGAGTGTCATGTAGGGCAAAGGTCTTCCAATATGTATAAACTTTTGTGTCTTCATCGGACGAAGTAAGGGCGTATCTTTTTAATCTATGATTCGGTAGATACGGGTTCAGTTCTGGCGTAGCTTTCATTATAATAGTTTTATTTTGTATACCTGTTTATATAGTGTAAGGAACAATCACATCCTCTGATCTCATAATATTATTATACAAGAATTGTAGCCGATTGAAGCAATTCTTTCAAAGGACCCACTGTTAAGAATTACTTATATAAGATGAGATGAAGATAACTTTTGTATTTTAAATGAAAGCCTATTGAGTTTCTTGCCAGCCCTTGCTAGAATGACCTCCGGGTCAATATTGGGTTAACGTTAATTTAACGATTCTAGTGCCTAAAAAAATTCAAAATCCTATGATTCTACATTTTTCATACCATAAGCTAAAAAAATAAAGAAATAATTCAATAGTTTTTTATCATAATAATAATCGGAAAGTCAGATTACAAGTGCCTATAGCATGGGTTCCCAACCTTTTCTTGATCAAGGACCACTTTTATATCATTCTTGGTAGCAGGGACCACTATACATGTAAATGTAATAAAAATTAACTGTGACTATTAAATAGAAACGCCTCACCATCTCCGGTCATAAAATTCAAATTGTTCGCGGACCATATTCAGCCTTCTGCGGACCACTGGTGGTCCGCGGACCACTGGTTGGGAACCACTGGCCTATAGTATAGTAAATTCGATAATGTAAATGCAGTGCATTGTATGAGTCGGTACGTACCTCCGTTCTTCTTACTTTCGCACTGTATCGTACTTCAGAGATATATCATATTGATCCGCGGAACTTAATGCCGCGATTATAATTTACTTTTATTTCTACGCCGCTAGACCTCGGTATTGCAATTCAAAGAGAAGCTAGTGCTAACACTTTGTTCTTTTTTTAGTCTCATTAGATTATATGCGTGTCTTAAACACAAGGTCCTCTTTTATTACCCTGTTATAATATGTACATATGTTGAAAAATCGTGAAACAAAAAAAGCGATTTACAAATTTGTTGATATTGCTCAATTACATGTCAATCTGTAAATTTCTTTAGACCAATCATCCCATACATTCACATACATAAAAGAAAAACAAATGCCCAATAAGTAATATAAAACATAAAAATAGAAACGTTACACATTATAACCAACGGGCATTGATCTCATATGAGTATTTATTAAATATTAATTTATAAGAAAAAAGCCGCGCGTGCGTTTCCGGACGGGCGCGCGGCAAAAACGCGCGTGCAAACGGCGTAAAGTGTTTTTCAGTTTGTTAATTATCGCATGTGATATGTGAAAAGGATTTATTGAATACTTACTGCGTGGGCGATCTTCCGGCACGCGCTCTACGGTATAGAGTGCGGTCGACGAGTCGTTGCCACCCTGATGTTACCTACAGATGGCTGCGCTGATTTGATTTTAGAATTTTTCTTACTTTAAATTATTTTCTTTCCGAGAGCTCAATGAAGAAAAGTTGGGAAAGCCTAAACTCAGGGCGGCCACGACTCGTCGACCGTAATGTACTGGCGCAATGGATACTACCTCTAGTTAGACATGACGGTATGATTGAGGAATTTAAGATATTTATTTATTCTACTAGATTTGTTTAAATGGTAAACCATTTATAGTTAATATCTGTGATTTTATAAAATATTTCTCAAAATATTTTTTCTTTAAGTATAAGTAATAAATTAATAATAATTATAATGGAAACAAAAAAAACTATTCATTTATTAGGGCACAAGCGTGGGACAGTTGTGGTTTGGATTCCCGCTTGAGGGAATGAAATATTGAAAAAAATAATTTCTTCTGGTAACACGCGGCGTTGGGTTCCTTCACTCAACTCGCAACACCCTGAGAATTTGGCGGAAATTTCGAATGAAAGTGTCTTATTGGAAATGGAGTGCCTTATTATTGTGTTCCCAGTTGCTCCACTGCTTGCCCTGCCATGTGCGGAATACAATCTGAAGCTAAAAAAATCTTATACTAGAGTTACTCTCCTGACCCGACTTGTCGTCATATTTTAAAATATTAAGTGGCGAACGCGGAACCTAAAGCAGTGCTTTATGCCGAGCTAACAACGAAACCTATTTGAAGATAAATATTCCACCGGGTAGCGCAAAATGCGCCATAATGTCCACTACATTTCCCCCACAAAAAGTAATAATAAAATAATATATAAAAGCTACATCCATAATTAAAAATCATAGGAAATAGGCGTGTGCTTAATATTAATAAAGCTCATATTATATTTTAGCTTAAGCAAGATGCATAATGCATTTAATTGTACGCCGTGACCATTGTGACGTGACGCACGCGACGCTCCAGAGTATCGGAGCGAGCGAAAGAAAAACTTCAAACGAGGTTATTATAGAACGGTATATCTGAGGAAAAAAGTTGGGAGATCGTCTTATATAACAGGGGTGATAAACATTTTCTCGATGGCCTTATAAATATTGTGAATTAGCCATAAGAGTACATTTTGTAGGGAGAGGGAACTTGGGAACGTAATAGTAAGACTCTCCGTTCCAATTAAACAGTTCGGTTTTCCAATTAGATGAGAAGTAATTGCTGCTTCAGATCTTCACGCTTTTTCTCGCATATTAGGGTTGGGAGAGGGAAAAGTGCTAAGACTTTTCGAGATATTACCCGCAAATAAAATAATCCACATATAGCCCTATGCTTGCTATGAACCTAGTATTACACTACATTGTAATCCTTGAATAACATTATTGCATTTGAATATATTTGAAGTAAGCTGATTTTTTTTCAAAGAACAAACAACTTAGATAAATATTTTCAAAGCCTCAAACCTTGTATTTTCGAAGATATTAAGAACTCTGGTACATACATTTTATATAATTGAATAATACTTATATTTTTTGATGCGTTCAGTTTAGTTCTTCAGTTCAGCTAAGATCGATTCAGGCAAGTTTCCCATCAAATGAATAAAAATCTCTAGCATTTCCTTGGATTTGGATTCCTAGCTTTATTTAATACTTACGCACCAATTTTTTAAACATACGAAAAATTGACAACTTTTATGGCTAAAAGCACACACAAGGTGTGTGCTTTTAACTATTATGCGTACGATTGGAATCGCATTAGGTTTCCTTGTTCCCTCTGCCTGCTGCCCGGCAGTAAACAGTGTGAGGCCAGCTGAAAAGGTATTATGATATAAGTAAAAGATGTAATATAGGTATGTTATGGATGACATTTTAAAATATAATATTTAACCCGGATTGATCGAGTGCATTTTAGTAAGTATCCGAAAATACATTTTATAAAATGTGACGTTTCAAACACTTCAGGGCAAAAAAGCTAAATAAAATTGTTACAATAAAAATCGTGTAATAATTGTTATAAATAAAATGTTGATTCAAAATCTTAATTCACAAACCAAAGAAATACGTGATTTGTTATATAATAAAAAAATACTTAGCTTGTTTTTATAAAATACATTACAAATTGCAACTACGCCCGTAATAATCAAATGCGCAAATTCGAAGTTATCCTCGATTTTTGTGCGTCAATTTTTATAAAATTGTAGGAAAAATTTACTAGCACCCAACAAGGATTTACTATCTTTGGTTTATAAAGTTTAAGCCATCCAAAGATTTTAGGTTAAAACTTATAATAATCATAAGCTATGGAAGTGACTTTTGTCATATACATATGTATATTATGTCCTAAATATTTTTTGAAACTATCTAAGAATTCTAATTTTTATTGTTCTTGTCGTAGATAATTTTCAATAACTTACTCATGTCTGCTTGATTCTTGATTAATTTATGTAAGTGTAGTTTTGTGTCTATTACTTCTGGTGTGCCACAGGGTTCCCATCTTGGGGGGCTTGGGCTTCTTTTCAAAATTATAAGAGGACGTGAGGATTGTACAAAACTACAGACGGATCTAATCAATGTTAGTAAATATTGCATATCTAATGAATTATTCCTTAATCTTGACAACTGCTATACGTATGTATTATGTTCTTTTATTTTTGTATTCACTCCATGTTTGACGCATAACTGGAAACTTAATTGGCTAATGTAATGTAGATATGTATTAGCTTTAAGTATTATAAAATAAATTAATTAATTAATTAAGCATTCGGAATAGCATAAGAAGTTTAATAATATTCTAATATATAGCAACATATCTTGAAACGCAAACATCATATTAATATGTAACTTAGAGGAATTCTGTTTCCCCTCTTACTTTGGAAAAGAGTAGAACGTCGAAAAACGATAAGTGATAGAACGTAAATTAAAACATTATTCTAATTACTGTCCATTTAAAAAAATATTTAATTATATTTTCTGTTTAAATATGTAACGGCTGTATGGTCTACAATCTTTATCTCTCTTATTGCGTTATATAAAACATTTACATCAATTTCATATGTAAAGTCAAAACGAAGACGTCAGTTGCCAGTTGTGAATAAATTATAAGTATAATCTCTAATGGTTAAATTGTTAGTTTACCATAATTTAAAACACTATTTTTAATACAACACAATTATATCAAAAAAATTCATGAATTAACAATGTGGACTTTATATTTTCTTGGCATAATTTTTGTGATTTTGTGGTGAGTTATCATTATTAATATGTAACGCTAACGCATACGACTTACTAACAATAAACAACAATATTATCTATATTTCAGTTCACAGAATGCAAATGCAACGCATGAAAAAATAAACACCGAATTTGATTTACTTGTTTTTACACAAGAATGGCCTGCAACTGTTTGTAAAGAATGGAAAAAGAAAGACCCCTCTCACAAATGTTCTATGCCAACAACTGTGGATAGTTGGACCATACATGGCATTTGGCCTACAAAACTAGGAACAATGGGACCTTTCTTCTGTAATAGAACATGGATGTTTGATCCTGAGAAAATTAGGCCAATTGAAAAACAATTGTCGCAAGTATGGGCCAATATTTTTGGAGGTTAGTCTTAGTTTATGTGAAAATATTTTTAACATATCGGGCCCATATCTCACTTTATATGAAATAACTGTAGCCACAACACAATCTCTAGTTGGTTGAATTATTTACTTTTATCTTGATCTGATAAGACAAAACATACACACAGTGTATCCTGCCATTAGCAATACAATATCTAGAAATTAAGCAGAAACTAAAGAAAGAAAATTTGATCCTAGGTTCTTCCTCCTCTAGGCAGAGGAGAACCAAGGCTTTAATCTTATATTTTAAATCTATAAAAGTAATAATAATGGTATGGTTGTAAATACAATTTCCACTTGGGAATTGATTATAATTAAATTATTTTCATTCTTCTGCTTTTGAAGACAAAGCCTTACATTGAGGTCCACCACTAAATGCATAATGTCTCAAAATCCATTGCAAAAAGGAGACCAAAGTATCTTAATATTAACTTGTAGCTGCCCATAGATTACATATTTATAAGTGTATTAAATTTTAGGTACACCAATTTATCAACTGTGGTCACATGAATGGTCCAAACATGGTACATGTGCCGCTCAACTCAAGCAATTCAATTCTGAATTTAATTATTTCTCAATGGGTATCAAATGGTTGACACAGTACTCAATGCTTAATATTCTTAAATCTAGAAACATAATACCTTCAAATGATATACAATACTCCATAACTGATATAAATGATGCAATAAAAGCCGAGCTTGGTGTAGATCCTGCCATTGAATGTAGGAAAGAAAATGGTGAAAATAATATATCAGAAATAAGAATATGTTTTACAAAAGATTTGGAACTAACAAATTGTGATGGTGTTGGTGCTAGACAAAGTTTTGGGGAAAGCTCCATTTTGACTAACTGTAATCCGTCCAAAAACATTGTTTATCCACATTATAAAATCAATAGTATGTATGTGCAATTGTATAAATTAGTATCATGGTTACAATGGTTCACTTTATAAATTGACTTTATTTTTAATTCATATATTATAAATATGAAATTTCTAAATTCTAAATTCTCTAAATTATTGATTTTTGACTCTAAATTATGGAATTTTAGTTCTGTAATCTGTTTGAAGACATCACCACGTCTGGCCAACTAGCCTGTCAGTTCAACTGTCTACTTGACCATCAACAACCAATTCATCATGATAGCCCATCTGTTGCATACAATCTATGTTGCCAAAATATGAGCGAATTTGTTGATAGACAAGGCTCTCTAGGTAGCCACCTAAATAAATGTTGTTGTTGCTGTTTTTAAATATTGAAAATAACTAAAATTTTAGAATTCCCTGGGGGTTTATAATATTATTTTAGAGTGGTTTAACGCTTAAGAGGTTTTAGTTTTAAAACAAACTTCTTTTCACCTCTACATAGTAATGTAAAAATTATTATAATAAGTTTATTTTTATTTACTGTAATCAAAATAATTTATATCCATTATATTAAACCTTTTTAAGGTTTTTCATAGTAAGTATATTATTTTTATATTTTGACTGTATTTTCCCTAGATACTTAAATCTATAGTTGGTATATACAGGGTAATTATTTATAACTCTTTATAACCATCACTTTTAGGCACAATAAAAATTGCATAATTAAATAAGTTAAAAGTATTTAATAAAAAGTATTCTCTCTTGCCAAACGATAATTCTAAGCAATTATCTTTGGGTAGCAGAAATTTGTAAAAATCTCCCTACAGAGATACTAACAACATATGTTGCAAGAAGCATATAGGAATTTCGACGTTTGATGCGCTTGGACACTTTCCAAGAGATGAGGGTTCATATCCCGCTGTTAATTTTTTTATATGTTTCGAAATGATGTATCCATGTACATACTTTTTACTTAATAATTAATTTATTGAATTATACATTACCTTTAGTGTTGCCAACTTTTGATGGTCATATATAAACTAGGTTTGTTTTAAAATTTAGCATAAATAATACATATTTAATATATTTTAGGAAGCTTTGTAATGTTGTATATTGAATATTTTTATACAAGTAATCTTTTATTGATATTATGATGGAGTTATTAAAAATATAAAGTACCTTTTTCAACATTTATTTATATTATTATTGCAAAAAAATTGTGGATATTTTAACTGCACATGGTTTATTGGTCAAAAAAATGATTTGATATACTTTTTTTAATACAAATTGTTTTATTTCACCTTTATAATTTTGTTTATTGTTCCCGAAATTAAATAGGAAATTTATTATTGTTTGAAGAAAAAAATATACATATACAATGAAAACAAAAAACCTTAACCTGTATTTAATCATTTATTTTCATGAAACTGAATACCAATTCAGTTTTAAGTACAAAGTACATATATATATATTGACTTCCCTTTTTTATGACATACAAAATTAAAAAAAGCAATTTTATTTCAAAAAGACAATGTATGTAAAATTATTAACATGTGTAATTTTTATTTAAGTAGAAATAGATAAAAGTGTTTTTAACAGTGCGATAGTCGCGGGTACGAATGTGTAAGAAGAAATATTATAGATTATTGAAACAATTTAGAGGATCGCTTGTATATTTTAAAATAAATATAGTATTTATGACACCAATTATTTTAAAAAAATTAACACAATAATACATGTTTAGTCCAGTACTTGAGTTATGGCGTTTCGAGTGACATTTTTAAAAACAGCAACTCTTACTTTTGTTTCCTTTTCTTTTTAGTGAGACAAAAAGGTAACATAATGTCAAGAGACTCCGTTCCCTAAGCACCGTCGAATTTTCGGGACATATTGTACGGCAGAAGTCAACAACGCGTTTCGTGTTTCGCGCCGAATATACATCCTCGAATAGGGATAGAACGCACAATCGTTGCGTTTACAGTCCCACATTGCCCACTATGCCACGACGATCTCTTTTTTTATAGCTTCTGACATTTTCTAGAATACCAAATAAGAAATGAACCTGCTAAATCCATCTAATAAGAGTAGCCTCTGTAACTATTATGACATACATTCCAAATGAAATATAAATATTCCACAAAAAACTACCCACAACCATCACTTAGTGCAAATATAATATTATTTCAATAAATTATTTTAAATGACAATTTTTAAAAAGCAATATATAAATATTCTAGGAGAAGCTTTACATTTAAGTCAAGAGGCACAGGTTCAATTCCCGATTGAACATTTTATCTATATATTAACCCCAAGGAAAATACCTTTTTTTCAAAATCAATATTTTGTAACTTATTATATAAATTTAATTGTTGAATATTTAAAGTAATTGATTTTGTGTATACAGAGCTCCTTTTGATACAATAACCACTGCCGATGGGACCAGACCTGTAATGAAAAATAATTTAAAAATATTATGTATATTTTTAAAATGAAAATCAAACAATAAGAAAAGTATAATATTTAGAAATATCCCAAAATAATATTTAGAAAAGAATAACATTTTATTAGAGGCGTGGGTTCAAGTCCGCCTAAGTAAAAATTTTACGTTACTAAATCTCTCTCTATCTTAATTAAAAATGTTTTAAGTTTATAGGAACTATTCCAATTTAAATAATGAATAAAAATCCACTCAGGGAAATTAATAAATATATTTAAAGTTAAAGGGGATTCTCAGCTTGACTTACATGTATGTGATATTGTCTAATTCTTTAAATTTAAATGAAATATCTTCTTTTTTTATCATTACACGTTATCGACGTCAAAGCAAGTCTGGGAAACTAGTGGCAAGACACTATATTCCAGTTACCAGAGCAAATTAAAATATGAGATGTTTCATTTCCTCATATGGGAATCGAACCAAAAATCTATCACGTTTGTGCTCCTCCGCTACAAGGAAGTATGACACTTCAGTCACTAAGTCGTTTTTAAAATAATACCCATATTTCAAAAACTACTTTCTATCATTACTCACACATTTTTAAAGATAGTTATATTTTTTAAAATATTCTATTATTAATTTATTATATTTTTTTTTAAACTATAAATAATATACTTTACCTAGACTTTCTAAGGACATTTCATATTCATCCGCTGTGAATATCTTCTTTGGGAATGTTGTTAATAGTTTGAAGTTTTGATTCTTGGCATATTCTGCTGTATTCATTTGTACATATAACCTAAATATAGTAAGAAATCAGAAGTGAACATTTTTCAAACCAAGATAAAATGTATATTTCCAGTTCTTCGCTCTGGTGTCGAGGCAAGGCGCGGCGTTGATTTCTGCTACTCAACACGCAATGCCTTCAAAATTCGGCAGAAAGGGGAAACGGAGGTGTCTTAACACTAGGTTTCCTCAGCCCACCCTGCTGTGTGCGGGATACAGCGTGAAGCTAATTTTTTTTAAGATAAAACACATTTTGTCTATGTTTGTAAAATAAGCAGACTGAGATTGTACATAACTGCTATAAGTGATATGTATCATCCAATAATAATACTGCACATGAATTTTCTTTAAATAAGGGTTGATGTATACAAACAACTGGCCCTGATTGACACAATTCCACTGCCTTTATAGTTATTATATTTTAATATATTTATATCTAAACTTTCCTTTATAGATGAATTTGCCAATAACATTAATAAAGAAAAAAGAAAATAAATATTTAAATTTTTAAGTAATGTTTATATCAAATAAACAAAACTGATAATAAATATATAACAAACCAACAATTGTGTTACTTAATAGTAAAGAAGAAAGAACATATTTTTGTCCTGTAACTCAGAAAAACTTAAAATTGATATAAAATGGTCAGTATGATCTTGCAATTATTTATAACTATATATACAATAAATAAGGACATCTGTTGTGACATCTGATTGTAAATGCGACGGTTGTGAGATCAATCCCCAATTAGACTACAACTTATCTAAAAACTTATATAGTTTTCCATCCAAAATTTTTATAAATGAAATGAAACACCTATGTTTTTGGATGGTTTCAAGACATAGATGGTATACAACTATTCACAAGCAGGCTTGTATCCTTTTTCACTGTATACACATATAAAATTTAATTCTGGACAATATTTCCTAGAAAAAATTAAATACACATAAAACTTACCTCACGACTGCCAACTGTTCTTTAGCACCAAATGTATGACAGAGTGTCTGACCGTCTGGCAGTCTTATTTGTATGCGTGTTTGTTCATATGTCTTTGTTGATGGTAAGCTTGTGATGGGTGCAGGTATTGGGGCTGGTGCCGGAGCTGCTGAAGCAGGAGCTTGGCCAGATGCTGCTAATCTTAATGTTTATATATAAGTTAAAATTATTTTAGATCATTTATTTAACAATGTGAATTAATTTTGTGTTCTTATAACATTATCACATTTAAGAATAATATTTATATATAGAAAACCACTACCCATACCCCACTAGGGATAAAGCATGAAGTTAAGTTAAGAAAGCTATACTTACTACTATGTCTAAAATTTCCACAGACAGTGGAGAACGTTGTTGTAGCACTAGCTCCCTGTACCTACTGTTCTATAACATATACTTACTTTCTTGCTTGTTTGTCAGCTTCAATTTGGGCACGAACCCTCTCCCTCGCTCTCTGGTCCTCTAATTTCTCACGACGTCTCTGTTCCACTAGTTTTTGCATTTCTTGTTCTTGCATCTTTTGTCTTGCTTCTTGCAAATCTTTACCTGATTTGATGCGAAGCCTTTCCCTTTCTAATGCTTCAGCCTGTAAATTACCATTATTAGATATGTATAAGTTAATTCAAAAGGATTATGTAACAGCATGATGCTATATTTTAAGTAAATGAAAATAATACAATATAAAGTACAAATTAAACATTAAAAAATATAACCTTTTCTCTATCCTCACGCTCTTTTCGTTTCTCTTTCATTCTTTCCTCTAGCAAAGCTAACTGGGCTTTTTTTTCTTCCTCCGTCAATGGTTTTTTTTCTTCTGTCGACTCAGAGAAACTGCTATGATTTGTTTTTGCCGCATGAAACTCCATTTCATCTTGATTTTTGAGCAATTTGTTGCATTCATCGCACTTAAATGACTTTGCTTCTTGATCACTACTCGCGCTAGAGGAAGCTGCCGGTTCAGCGGCTACGGGCACAGCTGTGACCGGCTCGGCGGTAGCGGGCTCAGGAGCAGTACTCGAGTTACCAGCTATAGTATATCCTTGACTAAGATCAGGTTCATCTGCATGAGCAAGCAACCATTCCATAGCCGGCTCCACACCCTTATAATTTGTCACTGCTAGCGCTTTCTCACTAAAAACATTTAATACAACGTTATTAACCTATCTATTGAAGTTAAACTATAATATAATATAATAAATAAATACGTACGCCCTCTCCTTTGGAAATCCCATTTCGATCAATGTTTGTATTTCTGCCATTATGAAATTGTTTATTTAGAAACAATATTTATTAAATAATTGGGCAAAATGCTATTCATTACTTGTCATTCGTCAAATCAAGATATATTTTGTAATTTTTACTTACAGTTCTTTTTTAAACATAGATTATAGATAATAGTACTGACAGATTATAAAAGTTCCTATAATATATGTAGCCACATAACAAGATATACGATATTGACAGAATTATAATAACGTTAAAATGTTAAGTTTTAAGATATTTATATTTTTAAAAATTATTTTCTCACATTTGATATAAGATAATGTCCAGTACCGTATTTAAAATGTAATATGATAAAACAATACAGACTGTCATTCTTAATAGTACTAACACTAAAAGTCATTGCAGTTTGATGAGCTATAATAGTAAATAAAATATTTATTTATTATGGCTTCGCATAAAAAAGTTCACAAAAGAAAAGGCATTCAAAATAGCGATCCGGGTAAAATTCTTGATTTAGTCATGAACCTCAATGACGAGACGTCAGCTCTTTTACAAGTAAAAATAAACATATATGTAAGCATCTAAAACTAAGTAAATCAATTTATAAATTATGTAAACTACAAATAAATAAGTGATTACTTTTGAAGTTGCAGGAAGAGTGTGATGCAGAAACTGTATTTTTAGTTACAGTACACGGCGTAGGCTCTGAAGCTTCTATAGAAGTAATAGGTTCGACCCCTTTGGTGCGAAAACATAAAATATTTGTAAGTTATTTTACCTTATTTATGATCATTAATTCTTTTGTTTATTGTTGCTCTTTTTGATTTTAATTTATTGTTTTTACCTTAAAATGTAATTTAAGATGACTCAAAAATTACTAGAAACTCTAAAATCCAATATGGAACAAACTGAGCTGCTATCAAATTTTCATACCGATTTCCAAAATATAGTTTCACCTGTAAGTATTTTTATGTCATTAAAACATTTTCGATGATAAATTGACTATTATGATTTTTGTATTGGATACAACACAACAAAATCATTCAATTCGAACCAGCAGTAGGTACCAGAGACCAGACATTAACTTGTTCAACCAAACAATATTTTTAATGTTTTTTTCTTCACGCTGTATCCCGCCCATAAATGTGTAGTCAGAGGGAAACTGCGAATCAAGCGTTGAGTCCGTATCCATGTCGTTCCGTGCCTCGAATGTACGAATATTTATAATTATAAGAAAAAAATAATATATAGGACATATTATTTCTTTATTAATAAAATTACTATTTTATTTCAGTTTCTTACGAAAGAAACAAAGAAGCGTATCGTAATGTATCCATTATTGGATAAACCTTTCTGCATACTAGTGTGTGTGGTTGCGCCGAGAGTTCTAGAAGAAAACGTTGCTTTACTCATTCACGAATGCTTTTTGTGTGTATTTTGTTATTTAGAAAAAACGTAATAATTTTTAAAGGAGTACCTAAGCTCTAATTCTTTTATTAAGGCCAGAGAAATATCAATGTTAATTATTGTTATAACGAATATAAATCCACAATCTCCATCTAAAGTAGGTAACGTCAATCTATAGTGTAAAGCAGCCGGCAATATCTCCATATTTAAAAAAATAAAAAAATATAATACCAATATTTAAAACAAACTAATTTTATTTTGTTATGTAATTACAAATTATAAAATAACAAAAAATCGCTTCAGTAGTTTCGATTTTAAAGAGCGACAGACAAACATACAAACTTGTGTTATAATGCTATTGATATTCGTTTACAAATATGACCTATTTCTGTAGATTTTGTTGGCCCGTTCTGCACAAGACAATAGCGTTAGAATACGAATGTACTTTAAAACAAAAATGTCAACAACTTCTTCGTGTTGCACGAAGACTGTTTACACAAGTAGGTAAAGATTTATAACTGACATTAAGACACTTCTGGGTACAGAACATCGCCGCCGAATTCTAGAGGCGTTGTGTTACGCGGAACTCAATGCCGCGCTTTGCTTCGTTTCCTGAGCGAGGAAATGAAAATTTTACTTACTTAATTTTCTCGAGGAGGGATCGATTTCACAACCTTTCGGGTCCATAGTCACTACCTCGCTCGTTTCGGTTTCACACGGTTAATTTCACATGATTTACAACCTTCTTGAACGTGTGCCTGCCGTGTATGATGTTCCTAATATATTATGAATTAAAATATTTCATTGTAGCATCCAATTATAAAATAAAAAAAATAAACTTCCCCACGCTGGATCCGAACCCACAATCATAATATACGTCCCAATGTTTTTAACATAAAAGAACTAGCATTTTAACAACTTTAATACTTAGGTGGCGTCACTAGACACTTTGTTACAAATAGCAATGGAGCAAGCAAAGCAATTGACCAAAGCTGAACACTGCTCTGTACTCTTAATCGACGTTGACCGTATGGAATTAGTTGAGAGAATACGCCCTTCTAACACACAAAATGGGGTAATTTCTTTTATAACCTTCATACAGAAGGAACCTAATGTTTAGATAATCCGTTCCTTCCATTTAATTGTTGAGATATGTTGTTTTTTTAACACACATAATTAAACCTAAAAAGTCTTAATTTTATTCCCGTGTTAAGAAAGAGCAGCACTCAATTTTAACAGAGTAGAAATTGAAAGTGTCTGGACAGTAGTTGCTCTCTGCAAATCGCCGTAAGAAAAATACTGAAGCTTATTATATGCAGGGTTAGGAAACGATAGTATCTAATTTGTAATTTCTTTTAAGGACGATACAGAAGTTATCGAACGTAGGTTCCCCATGAACATTGGTATAACGGGACAGGTCATTAAAACTGGTACTCTTATTAATTGTAAAGATGCTAGAATGCATCCAGCATACGAGACTAACGTTGATTGTTTGCCTGGAGTTAATTGCAAGTTTGTATTTTTTTTATTTTAATTACATTATTTTGAAGTACTACGTACTTTCGTATGTTCCTTATCTTTTTAATTTTTTGTTTCATTTATCAAGGATCTTTTAGAATTACACTAAAATTTGGTTGTAGTTTTGATCCTTACTCAAACAAATTTGTCCGAAATGATGTCTTAACTACAAAATTTAAATATATTCCTTTGTTATGATCTGGTTGGGCGTGAAGTAATAGCATAGGTATAAGTCTTATGCCAGGTGATCTCTATATATCTTATAATAGAATAAGAAAATAAGTGAAATTGATAACATTCATTATAATTTTTGAATCCTCATGGATGAGCGAAATTAAAATAGGTATGCTTATCTTTTCAAATTAACGCGATATCACGCATAAATATCAGAGTATGCAAAAAGAAACTAATGTTTACTGCGTGATAGAATTTAAACTCAAATCTCAATATAAATCATTCTAATCTAAATACAAATTAAACTTCTAGATCCATCCTTTATTTCCCAATACGCGAACAAACTGGCATAATAGGTGTAGGTCAGTTGATAAATAAAATCAGTGATCCATACTTTGATCTGATGGACGAGGAAATGGCCCTCGCGTTCAGTATATACTGCGGCGTCTGCATCACGCACTCCGTCGTTTACCACAAGATACAGGAGGCTCATATTAGAAACGCGTTAGCTAATGAGCTGGTTATGTACCATATGAAGGTTATTTACTATATAGTAAAGTTCAATTAAAAAAAGCTTAATACTTTAGTAGACACCGCCTTCCTCCGCCTCCTGTAGTCAATTTTATTACAAACAAACAAATTAAATTGACTATAGGACTGATATTCTTACAGAATTTGACTCAAAGTCATTTTAAAGAATATTTTGTAATTATCCTTAAAGATTAAAAAATGTCCAAAAATTAAGGCCTTCGTTTTCAGTACTGAGATGTCTGTATCACACACGTAAAAACATGAGCTGGCATTGAACTGACTCCTCGGGGCCCCGAGAACAAAGAATGGTGTATCAATTTCTTTGACCTTGTGTGCGCTTGTCATTGACAAAGAACAATTTATTACCTGATGGGCGTGGTTTAATTGTTCCTATAGTCAACACTCCGCCCCCCATTTTTCGGCGAATTCTAGAGGCATTGCGTGTTGAGTGGCGGAATTTAACGCCACGCTTTGCCTCGAAACCAAAGCGAAGAAATGAAAATATTAAGTATTTAATTTTTCTCGAGTGGAAATCGGGCCTACAATCTGTCGCGCTTACAGTCACACCCTGGTGCCCCTTCGCTGCGACTGCAGTAATGTTGTCTTGAGTCTAAGTTTTCGTTGCCTGCTGTTAATATTATTATTTCCTTACTAAGGTTGGAGACCAAGAGGTCTTCCGTGTTGTAGAATGCACTGGATTTCATAATCATCCACATATCGGAAGTTTACATTTTAACTTGCGAGCTCTGCCTCTAAGAGAGTTACCTTGCTATGTGTACAAAATGTTCAAGGATTTGGAATTTGATAAAAAGTTAATATTATATTTTATATTCCAATTTTGTTGTGTGTTGTTAAGTATTTACATTCTTTTTTATACTCAACTAGTGTTCTAAACACGACTTCCTCCGCACCTACGAAAGAGGTATCCCGCCACCCAGCACTCCCTTTGAGTCCTTTCAAAGATGGGCGGAAGTTCGGTGTCAACTGCTGCTGTGGGTTAAACTTCCACTCGGGAGAATGAAATATTATTTATTAATATTTTCATTTCATCGCTCTGGTATGAAGGCAAAAAGGTTCCTTCTGTCTACCCCGCTGTCTGCGGAATACAGCGTGAAGCTCAAAAAATATAAGTTCAATTGATTTATAATTTCTTCTTTGCATAGGTTTAGCATAAAGCAACAGAAGCTAGTCCGGTTTATCCTCCACGTGAAGAAGGGCTACCGCGACGTGCCGTACCACAGCTGGCTGCACGCGTGCGGCGCGGCGCAGTGG
>DVQM01000043.1:0-32207 GCA_018231645.1 Heliconius ricini | reverse complement strand
GGCGCCGCCGGGCCCTCCGGGGCCCTGCTGATGTGACACCGTTTAAGTGGAAAAACCTAACAAGGCGCTTTAGCTTGTTACTAGAGCGATATGAAAATGATACATTCCAATGAAATCCTATAGCGTATAGCGACATTTACAGTCGCTTTTTCATTGCGTGAACAATGGCCTAATTATATTTTCAAATCATAACCAAATCGAATCAAAACAGATATGCTATCGTTTTAGGTATACTAAACTTAATCTTCAGCACTGAGTCTTAAGTCACAATGTAAATCAACCTATAAATCCTCCAAGTGAAGATCAAACCCGCAAGCATATTTAAATGATTTCCTATTGAGCCATAACAATAGATTGTTGACCTGTATTTTTTTTTAAATTTACTATAAAATATTATAGTAGAAAGTCCGTCTTAATTGATGTACAACAAGTATATAATAAGTTATCAATACATATATTTACCCGACAGGAGACACAAGTGGTATGTTATTGGCAAGAGCAAATCCCACAGGGAAGATATACGGTGAACGTTGATGATAACAAAACCAATCAGCGCCAGAGTCATCCTTCGGATTGTTGTCAATCCTGATCATCATATAACCATCGTTTAGTATTTTCATGACCGTCGTCGTACACACGGCTGACAAGTTCAAAGGGTCAATGGCCTCAAGTTTCATTCCCTCGGAGAACAATGGTGGTTCGTTTGATGGATATTTGTAGAACATTTCGGGTGTTGTGTCGTTGGGCATGGTTCGTCCGGCTGCGACTCTTTGACAGTAGCTTTGCGGCGCGTCTAGAGGGTGCCCAACGCGAAATGCCCAGCCCACAGGATGTATGAGCGGTGAATCTTCATGACACCAGAAACCACTGTCCTCAGGGGTAGTGTCAAAGTACTTTACATGTAATCTTTTACCTATGATTTCG
Source organism: Heliconius ricini (assembly GCA_018231645.1). Classification (NCBI taxonomy): domain Eukaryota; kingdom Metazoa; phylum Arthropoda; class Insecta; order Lepidoptera; family Nymphalidae; genus Heliconius; species Heliconius ricini. The sequence continues at coordinate 31,283 of DVQM01000043.1, read as the reverse complement.
CAGACACTGGCCACCTGAAACAAAATGAAGGAAATTTAAAATATTATGAGGGGCATCTCAAAATTACAGCAAGGTTTGAATTTGTCACCATTAGCGCAGCGAAGTGTTAAGAACACAAAAAAAAGAAAAAAAATAACAGCTGACAATTTTGGGATAGTAATAATGGAGCGTTACATGACACCATCTCTTGAGCTTAGCAGCCGCAATTTAAGATATCTTATAAAATATAGTCAGACCAGAGTTTTAACTTGTCATCGATGATTTAATTGATAAATTCTGGGTGACTGAAGCCGTTATATACATCAAAGTCATTGGTCGTCCAAAAACAAGCCGTTCAACTGACAATATGGAGATGAATGAGAGGAGATGATCCACCTCAATTAAGCGTTGTGAACAAGAATAGTAATTTCAAAAAGCTCTTTAGAATGTATACTTAATAAAGATTTGTCTTCAAGCTTACAAAATTTAATTAACATAAGAACTAAAGTCATGCACAGTGAAGCGAAGAGAACTTGTTAAATGGGTTATTGAACATTCATACAAATTTTTCGGGCAAAATCCTAACAAAACAAAAAACACCTTGATAGCATTGTTAATTGCTAAAATGGCCGCTTTTGGGGTTCTAAAAACCCAGATGGACATCCATAACATGTTACTGTTTAGTGTTCATACGTTTTTCAAGATGAGGCTGGTCATAAAAACGTATTTTTTTCAACAAGACGGCACCACATGCCATACAGCCCATGAAACAAATTGTTTAGTGTATGAAACATTTCCAGGTCTTGTGCTCTCTTATTTCAATCATTATAATCAGCACCCTAAATCATAGTTCGTTTCGTCGGTTAACATCATTAGATTTCTTTTCATGGGTCTTTTTGAAGTCAGTTTTATGCCAACAAGGCCACAACCAACCGTGTTTTATGAGGATTATTTAACAGTTATTCCATTAATAATTTTATCATATTACTTTAATCTTAAATTTAAAAAAAAATCATTAAAAAGACTAAATATGTGTTTTCTATGAAATTCAAATCTTGCGTTCATTTTGCGGTCACGACACCATTTGTATAGTATTAAGATATAATTTGAATTGTAATTTGAGGAATAACACAGCTGAGAGAATTAAGCTATATTACATTCTCACACTATATAACAATTCTTTTATTTTTTTGTGTTTGAGTAGGGAAATATACACCGTTTTCCAGCTTTCCCTGGAACAATTCATGTTTCATTCAGTTTTAAAATTGTTTAAATATTTGTAACATGATCATTAGATGATGTACCATGCATAATGTGTAGTATTTTTTTTCAAATAAAGTTCATTCTTTTCTGATCTTATAGTGCACTAGACTGTAATAATTAAATAGTGGCTTTTCCCTCAAATTGGTCAAATGGCAAAATAACTAAGAGTTATGAGTCATGACACATTAAGAGCCTAAAAGCTTCTTGACATCTGGTGCATTACAACAATGAATATGATACTATAGACTATATCCCTATAGCTTTTTTCAATAAATTAACATAGCCCTTAAGAGAAGCATCTTCCACCAACAACTGGCCTCAAAAAAGTTAAATTATTATAAAATTAAAATAATTATAGAATTAAAGGCTCACCTTTACTTGAGAAATTTTGTTCTTATCCACAACTTCCATAAGAGACCCAATAGTGAATCTTGATAAAAGGCTATCATTTAGTTTGGTGTAAAAATTAGCAGGTAATGTTCGTGCTCCAGTAAGTTGTTTGACAAGAAACCTGATAAAATAAAAAAAATAAATCTAATATTCCAAATGGATACATAATTACAATCATAATAAAAAATAATTGACTGATTCTGTAATAATAATAATTTAAATAACTTAAGACTAGGTGATTATCTTCTGTTGAAAGTAAAAACTACTTAAAAAGTGACATGCATAGTTTTCCATGTCATATCTTTTTACAAGCTGTCACAGAGCAAGCCAGGCAACCTTTAGTCAAGGCAATCAGTTTTCTGCTTTCTGTCTAAATTTAAAAATAATTGGAAATTAAAACAGTTTCTAACTAACTTTTTCCAATCTGTATATTTATCTTCTATGCTTTTTGGTGGTATCAATGGTTTGCCACGAGTTGCACACCACCCAACTGGGTGTACTTCAGAACAACATAGATTGACCCAAAAATCTTTTGAATCATCACTTCCAAATCCTTCATAACGCAATAGCCCCATGTAACCTTTCACCTGATGGACAGAATATTTGTTATTTTATTTAATTTCTAAACTTTCATTATTTAATAAAAATATGTTAATCTTATTTTTATTTAATCCTGATTTTATTATCTTCATTTTGTTATATCATTGCTTTTAGTAACGTAGTTTCCATTTTAATGAAATAAAATTAATATTAAAAAAATTTACAATGAACTTTCATATTCATAACCAAATAATTTATGTTAAATAATTTAATTATTTATATTTTTTTTATAATTCTTCACTATTATTATTAAATCAATTTTATACACAGATGAGCAAAATATCACACTCTCCTTGTTACTCAGTGAATCACATATGATTTGACAATATTTACTTTATCTATGCAAAAGTTTGGGTTTTAATAAAACAACTATATCTTTAATGCAAAAAAAAACATGTTAACTTCATGTTGTTTTTAAAGTAATATTAAAATTTATAATGAAGTTCAAAATACAAGTTTGCATATTTTTTATTTTGAATTAGTATTCCTTTGGTGAAATTATAAATTTGTCATCACAGTTATCATTTGATCAAGTATAAGGTTTAATTTCTGTAATACAATAATTATATCAAAAATATGAAACACATAACTGATTGCAAATAAAAACTTTGAATTATCCTACCTTTAATACTGTTGCCACCCAGAAATATTCATTAAATTTCTCCACAAAATTATCACAATCTGTATTCTTCACTTCTACTTTCATGCCTTCAAATGTATTATCCCACATCTCATGTAGGGGGGCATGTTTAAACAAACTTACAGGTGCCGCTAAAAAGTCACAACCAAACAATTCATCTTTCCATTGATAGCTATTTGCCACGAGTGCAGTTTGTTTTATAGGTCCAGCCTAAAAATATAAATAGAGTTATGCAATATTAAAATATGTATTTTTACTGAATTTCAAAATATAATGTAAAAAATATAGTCAGTAAAAATATTTCAAATCAATAACAAGTATGCATATTAATTGATAATAATCAACATCAACTTTAATAATCAATGTATAGTAAATAGAATACTTAACTAGGGTGGAAATGTGTAAATATTATATTAACAATGTTAACATATTCACAGACAATATCATCAAAATGTTCAATTGTGTTATGTTACTAAAAAAATTCATATGTTGCCTGAAGGCATTCTGTCAGAACACATAAGTAAAAATATGATGTGATACAACAGTACAAGGTGCAAGTTCTCTCAATGGTGACACATGAAAATGCCCTTCCTTGTCTGACAATAGAAAATGGAGCATCATAATTCATACTGACTGTATAGAAGTAAAAAGTGTGACGTTGACAGGCATACTGCTGTATTAATTTTTATAGTGACAATGTTGAGAGTTACAACACATAAAACTACTGCTATATCTATGTATGAATATTTTTTATACATACTTTTATGATCTACAGTTTTTGTGTCACCTACATTTCTGATATAATACAATTTATAAAATCTAAATACCTAAAAAATTTACTTTCATGCTTGAACATTTTTTTTTCCACACAGGGGATCTAGGGAGGCTTTCGATATTTTATTTGAAATGGTGTGCAAGGTCTGTATCAAACATCTATTACAATTTTTCAAGTTTATGCAATTGATGTTATAGCTAATTTAACAAAACTAAAGAGATTAAACATACCTGCAAATCGTTAAAATTAGCTTGCCAGTGTTGCAACTGTGGCAATGGTTCTAAAGGAATTAGGCCCTCCATGTGTTCTGCTCCCTCCATTAGCTTGAATCTCCAGTTACAATAACGCCTCCTACTACAGCTGGTATGACATCTCAAAGAACAAAACTTGTTATTTCGATGATAAAAATGACTACGACGACCAACACGTCCACAAAATTCACATATGGCTAAAAGATAGTTGAAGTTTTAAACACAAATGAATGCTGAGAAATGAAGTTTATTAAATATAACAATATCTAAAATCAGATTGCTCGAAAATATACGATCTATACTGGACTTAAAAAGAACTCACCGAAACTATCTTTATTCAAGGGAACTATCGATAATTCGTCAATAATGTGATTATCATTTGGGAAGTCATTTAAATTGTTCGAAGATTCATCTTTACCGGCATGGTAAAAAGCCATGTTTAGAAACTCTTAAACACAAAACGGTCACTGTGAAAGTTATAAATAATTTAATAAACATGATTTGAACGAAAATAGTACAAAAGAAACTCTAGTTAATAATTTCAGATTTTTAATTTATTTACTCTTCGATAACTATTTTATTTTTTTACAACAAAGTCAATGTATTAAAAGGTTTCAATTAATGTAGTAATCTAAAGATGTAATTTATAAATCCTACTTGTGTTTGTGGAACACTAAATATTTTAGTATATACGCCATTTATAATAACTACAGTAGAAACTAGAAAATTAGAAACGCTGCCAAAAGTCATAACTTCAAAGTTCAATAGACGACGGTGCCATTTCTCATTTTCAGTAATTTCCACCAATCTACAGATAATAAATTGATATTCTAACTATGAATAATGCTATAAGTTTATAAGTTTTGTATAAAATAATAACTTTAAATATTATATATTTAAAAACTAAATGTGGAATGATTACTGAAATAAAATTATCAATAGTGTAAAATTTATTTTGTATTCAATTTATTATCCGAATCAGATTATTTGTGTACTGTATATTTTTATTATTCGAATAATAAGCACCATTACAGATGGTGCGTATTCTGTACAACCTATGTATATCTTTAATAAATAACAATACTTAGAACTATGATATTTAAATTTAATGTATTTTTATATAAAAGGTATCGTTGATATTAACATTGGTCTTTTTAAAGGATCTATTAAAGAGTAAAATTGTAAAGAAAATAATCATTTCACATGATTAAATTTTCTTTAGGCTACACTTCGATTAAGATCTAATTTTGACTCAATATAAGTCGTAAGGTTGGATATAGATTTTGTTTTCTTACTTGTGTGTCACGATACTTAAATATATAAAATAGTATAAAAACTGAACTCTTTTAGTTAAGTGTTAGGATTAAATAATATTTGTATATCTGTTAATACAAATTATGCTAACATACAAATATATCTGAATAAAGCCAATAAGCGTTTGTTTATTTAAGTTTTTGAAACTTTAAACTAGCCAATCTGTCTTAATATATCTATTAGTTCATAATTTTTTTTAAAATTTACTATTTCGTTCATTGTGCTTTTTCTTATACGTGACACCGGCGGCAGATTAAGCAAAATGCAATAATTTTGGTTTTGTCTTTAATTATCAGTACACAACATTTTGTAAAATTTCAAATAAATCTTGAATATAGGGCATTTTTTATAAATATTAAAATTGATTTTTAATTAAAAATTGATTTTGTTTCTAATTTGATATCTTAAATGCTAATAAAATTGCAAATCCAATTAAATAACTTAAAATTATTATAAGTTAAGGGAAAAAATCTGAATCCCTTGTACAATTTCATCAGTTGCTTAGGTTGAGTTGTAATTAAAAGATACACAAGCTCTGAAATGAATATATGTGGCTTAATTTCTTAACCATTTTAATATTCAATTTATAATTTAAAAAAAAAAAAATTAAAGTGAAATATTTTTATTAAAAAATCTATAACTCATGTTAAATGTTGCAATATTAAAGCAAATAGAGTTAATTAACTAGCGAGTATCTCGACTCGAGATATAGCTCGACTTACTCGAGATTCTCGAGTAAGTCGAATCGAATATTCAATAAGGACAACACTACTTTCGTTCTGGTATTCCTTCATTTATTGAATATTTAATATTTATGCTTGTGTTTCTATTGTGAGTTGTTAATAAATTTACAGCTTGCTAGTGTAAACAGCAGTACTTTGCTTATTAGCAATCAGTGAAATTTGTGAAAGCGGTAAGTATTTGTTTAGTTTTGTTACATTGTTACATATTAATAAAATCAAAATTCAACAACCCAGCGATCATTGTCTGATTTTATATTAATTATACTGTGAAAGATTTTATAATTGTTTAATTCTATTATGCAATCTTAAAAAAATATCAATGGAATTATTTTGCAATAGCTTAGTTTCACTTGTTTATTGGATTTTCAAAGATTTAAGAGAATTATTTTAAACTTACATATGACCCCTTAAATGGCGTAGCTCAATCATATATATAATGTTACCTTTCATAAATTACAACATAAAATATAATATAAATATATGACGTGTTTCATGAACTAGATAAAGAATTCTACAATATTTATAATTTTTAATCGTGTATTCTTATAAAAACAAATAAATACCAATTTTATTTATATTTCAGACATAGTACAATCTACATAAGTATGGGGAGAGGTAAGACAATATATTTAAATTAATTAATTAATAAGTTGTCTATCATTCAAAATTTTTTAATGCCAAAATATGTTCATGTATAAAAACAAGTGTTGTTGTTATATTTAATTTCATATATGTATGAAGTAGTCAAACATTTAGTTTTTTATTGATTACCATTCATTCCATATTATTCACTTTATCTTTCAAAATTAATTTCATGATGAAATAAATTAATTTCATGATGAAATAATTTATTTTTTATTAAAAGTTAACAAGTTTACTAACATTTTAGCATTATCAGCTTACAGTAAGCTCTGTCATTCATAAAGTATTTCTTACCTAATACTACCATGTAGGTTATTTTTACTTCAGCTTTAATAAAGTTTCTTATGTTTCTTATATAATTTATGTTAAATATAACAGCCACTTTGTATGTCAGCATATATTTGGTTAGATAATTCTCTGTTTCTAAGTTTACAATTCCAAATATTGTATGTATACTAGTAATCTGCTTGTGGCTTTGTCAGTTGTGCTTGAACTACACAATTATTTATTTAATACACTGTACTGCATACTTAGTTACGTATTTATTTATTTACAGTGTTTGTAGAGATTACTTGTATGAGTAAAAAGCTAACTTATGTAAATAATATAATAGGTTGTGATGCCATTGCCTTATTCATACATGATAGAGATTACACTAGGGTTGCTTAAAACAATCCTGCTCCAATCACTTGTGTGCAATTTTTTTTGCAAAAAAATGCACTCATATGTTTTTTTATGTGAATTGCACATAATTTGAGACAAAATTGCATAAGGAATTGGAAAAACAATGGTTGCCAGCTCTCAGTCTGCCGTAAGTCCAGGGTTGCCTGGTTTAAACAGGTCACTTAATGTTAATATTTGCACTCATGTGTTTTTTTTAATTAATTATATATTAAAGCTTATTCTTTCTGATCACTAAAACACATGGTTGCCTGGAAAATAACTGTGGCAAATGTTGCCATCAATTGAAATATTTTCTTCTGATTCCATTGAATGTGAATAGACGACGACAATGAAGAAATGTGCGGCTTGCCTTATATTTTAAAGTAAAATATTATATAATAGAAGGATTATTCTAGCTGTTCACCAGTTAAATAATGATTTTAAACATCATTTGCATTTACAGTCACTTGCTTGTGTTTTGCACCGTGGCTGGCTGTAATCAATCTCACTGTTATGACATTTAATATATTATTCATCTTTTGTACTTAAATATCTTATAAGTATGTGTAGTGCTGAGCAAGGCTTCCTTCTACATGTCTTATTAGATTTTTTTTTGTCATATTGTAAGTAAATAATTAATTCAAGTTGCACCATGATAATCTTCACCTTGAAGGATTACTTATCATTTTATTATATATATAGATATATATGGATAACATATTTTTAGGTGGAAAGAAGAAAAGTAAAAGTGATAAGGAGAAGATAGAGCCAGATGTTAGTTCACTATCTATGACTGAAAGTGAACCTTCAACATCTGAGAAGAAAGAAGATCCGGCCAAATCAGCTCAATCTGCAGGAGCTACACAAGAAGAACCAGAAGAGGAATTTGGACTTGGATTAGGTGGTGTGAAGAAGAAAAGACCACGCAAGAAGAAGAAAGAAAGTACAGAAACAGAACAAAAACCAGAACTTACTCAAACATTAGGATCAGCTGGACCGTCTGGATCACAGTCGGCTTCGCAAGTGGTTCCCCAACCTGCTCCCCAACAGTTTCCTCAACTAATTACACCAGGTGCCCAACCAGTTGCAACACCAATTGCCCAACCAGTTGCAACACAAATTGCCCAACCAGTTGCAACACCAATTGCCCAACCAGTTGCAACACCAGTTGCCCAACCAGTTGCAACACCAATTGCCCAACCAGTTGCAACACCAGTTGCCCAACCAGTTGCAACACCAATTGCCCAACCTGTTGCTACATCGGCTCCTCCAGAAGCGCGATGGGGTGCCCAATCTGCTGGTCCATCAGCAGGTCGAGGTCGAGGCCGAGGCCAAGGGCGAGGCTGGAGGAAGTTTGATGATCCACAAACTATGCCAACTCCATCATTCCCTGTCTCGGCGCCGCAGCCATCTATTCAAACTCCTTCGACATCTTCAGCTCAACAGGGCTCTAGTAAAAGTTCGGGGTCTCGTCAAACTACAGACTTAGTATGCCGTTTTAAAATACCCGACAGAAGACCTGGCAGAATGGTTCACTCACAATCACGTCAATTGAAAGTGTTAACAAATTACTTAGAAATGAAAATACAACCTTTAAAAATAGTAAGTATATATATATATATATGTATGTTTCATATACATATATTAGTTTTCTAGCCTATTCCGCATGATATAAGTTTATTTGCAATCTTAAATAATACTTATAATTTACGTTAATTCATGTTATTAACAAAATATATTACATTATTTAAATTCAAAAAACCCTGAGTAATATTATGCCTAAAATTTAAGCTGCTTCTTGCTTAAGCTTTAACTTCTTCTTATTTTTTTTTAGTACCGCTATGACGTATTAATAAAACCAGATCGTCCGAAAAAATTAGCACCAAAATCGTTTGCGATTGTAAAGGAAAGACATTTTCGTACGAATATAATATCTTTCGATCAAAGGAAAAATTGCTACTCCATTGAACCACTCTGGAGAGGTTCTGATGAACGATTTGTCACAACGGTAAGTGCAACTTGTTGATATTTGGAGTAGTCGTTAGTTGTGAATTATCCTTAACTTTAATATTTAGTGTTGTACAAATTTACATAGGTCTAAATTACGAATAAAGCGTGAATCAATAGGGAAATTAAGGCCTATTTTTGAAATGTCTCAAATTGATTCTGCTCTAAACTAATAAAATAACAACATTTTTATTTATTCAATGAGGCCTATTCTTCAGCGTCAGGCTGTATCTCGCATGTAGTAGTAGAGTAGGCAAAGGGAGCCTGGTATTAAAACACTCCGCTATCCACTCTCCGCCGAACACTGGAGTTATTGCGTGTGGTGTGAGCTGCGGAGCTCTACGCCGCGCTTTGTCTCGACACCAGAGCGAAGAAAATGAACATTTTAAGTAGTCATTTCCACGTATGGAAATCGGACCCATAAGGGTTTACAGTCATCCTTGTGCCTCTGCGCCACGACTGGCTAAAATGAGTCTATAAATATGTATTTTAATTTTACATCTTCAAATTTCGCTCGATTTTAATCGGAACTGCTATATGTTGCTCTACATTAAATGTCAGTTGGTATTGTAAATGAATGCACTGAAATTGGTGATAACTAATAACCAAGGCGGAAAGGCATGCATTAATCAGTTTATACTTTGCTTGTAAGATCATATGACATCATAGACGTAGTCTTTATTCTTACTAAATAATAAAATTAATAATAATTAAATTCAGGTGGAAGTTATTGATGACAATGGTGGAAAGATGAACTTTGAAATCACTGTAAAATTTACTGGTATTGTAGACCTGGGAACCATAATAACGTAAGTTAGTAGTAACATTAAGTTAATTTTTTGAATATTTCAGTTATTTCATATTTGGTAAAGTAAAATTATTGAAAAAAAGCGTAATACCTAAGGCATTATATAATATATAATATGTAATTCTAGTGCAAAAACTAGCCTAGTGCTGTGTTTTTATCTTAATTGATAGTTTACCTGTATTTATATGTATATGTATTGTAAATATAATTTGTAGTAGGATTTGGAACTACAATTAAAGACAGTAGTGGATGAAGGTGATATCTCGCTTAATTTCGAGAAATTGAGTTCATCAAAGCAACGCATGAACGTTTTAGGACATTTCAGAACGCTTAGTGTTGTTACCCAATAAATGTATATGGGGTGCCAACCGTTCAATATTTTAAAAATAGGACAGAAACTAAAGAATATAAATTTATTTTAGTACTTTATTAAAAGAAAAAATGAACATAACTCCTTCCGCAAAGAAAATTTTAATTAATTTGAGAAATTAAATCTGAAGGAGACGTTACTTAGAAGAAATAAACAATGATTATTCTTCTCATAGAATGGAGTGATAATACCGATCGATATTCTGGTTTAACAAAATTTTATTTGTCTTTAATATAAGGTTTTTGTTTCAATTTAGACAGTACTATGTCCACATGTGCCACCTCAAAATTTGTATTAACTTGGACCCTTTTTTTATAAAATGTCAACCTTCTGAAGTAGTGTGATTTCGTTGTATTATTCTTTATATAACTATGAACCGTACTCATCATTCTGATCCATTTCACGCCATCTCAAAAACTATTTTTACCATTATTTTTTTCCTTGTTAATAAAATTTTATTTTTCTTTCAAATCGTTTATTTTTCTGAAATAGAACGTCATATCAATAACTATTTAAGCTTATGGAAGCTTTGATATTGTTCAGGTGCACAGATTGTATCATTTATCCGAAGTACTTTTTCGATCTTCCCAAAATCTCGGTCGAATCCAAATACGAATATTCCACTTTGGGAATTTTCTGATCTATGACTTTTAAATATTCTTTGAAGATTAAGTATTGGGAAAGGGAAAAACTGCACATGAATCGGACCAAATTATCAAATGATCTTGCTCCCGTTGCTCGATATTGTCACCAGTGTAGGAGTTTCATCGGTAGCCAGTTTATATATATTTATATGTGTGTTGTATTTAAAATTAAACAAATATGTATTAACATAGGGTAAGTTTTTAAATGTAGCTAACAAGTGGACCAAGTCTTAATTAAATAAATTATAATTATATATAAAAAAAATACCTTGGCAACTTGGATCTACCTCCACAAACCTCAAGGCAGCGCTTGCACCTTCGAAACTTTCACGATCCGTTATATCTTCAGTCCTACATACAGCTTTTTTTGGATTTTCCATCTATAAAATAAATACCTAAGTTATAAAACCAGATTTCGCCGTAGATAGAATGCCTTGGATGTAGTCAATCTATGCAAAAGCATTGTTTGCTATATATTTACTGTAATGTAAAGTATATCATCAGCTGGTGTAGATTTTTCGATCGACTTGTTTCGCTTCTACAGCTGCAAAGTAATTGGCTTTATGTTCTTCATTTGAGTCCCCAGCATTGCATGTTGTACAGATATCACTCTTTGGGTACCCAAAAGATTATTTAAATTCTGTGACAAAGATTTTGTTGTATGTAGTCTTCTTGAAGTAGTCGAAAAGGATTTTTTTTATTATTTTCATCACTTTTAATAATTTTTAATCTCAATCATGACATATTTGCAATCGACTTTTATCGAATCGTGTTGAATCACTAATAAATAATTTCAAGTCTCTGATTCGGAAATATGGGTGAAGAGATTGATGCAATCACATCAAGATTATAATGAAAATCAAAATAATAAAATCCGATGATGGACAGTCCCTAAAAGTAAAATTTTCCACGTGACGTATATTTATTTTTGTATTGTATTTTATTTTATTGGATTTTATTGTTTTGTTTGTATTTTATTTTACTAACATAGTTCTTAGTAATTCATTGTACTAACCAACTATGAGCCTATGTTGCTTGAAAATAAAAGATTTTTATTTTTTTCATTTTCTTTTTATATTATACAGAAAGGTGTTGTGACATTAGTTCATAAGTACCATAATGTATTATGTTGCTTCATGCCTTTTTTAACGCAGAGCAAGCAAAGGCAAACCTAGTGTTAAGACACAGTTTACGATACATTGTATTTGTACATACCATTTTTATTGGTACATACCAAATACCAGAGCTTGAAAATAGAAAAATATAGTCACTGTCCCGTGAAGATCGAACTCACAACTATCTCAGCTTTAAGTAACTTGATAGTAATTTTAATAACATTTTCAGCCATATGCGAAATGGTGGCACATCACTCTCTCCCCCAATGGAAGCCATTCAATGTATTGATGTAATATTGCAGCAAGGAACATTGCAAAATTATGTGAAAGTAAGTAAAATTTGAAAATACGCGAAGGTTGTGGGTTCGATTCCCGTTCAAGTCAATGATTTTTTCCATATCCTCCTTAAAGCGCAGCACTGAATTTCGCCACTGAACTCGCGATATTTATTAATAACTTCACGCTGTATCCCACACAAAGCAAAGGTCGTTCGTTACCAGAGCAAAGAAATAAATATATTAAATATTTCCCTACCCCGAGTGGGAATCGAACCTCCTTTTTTACACATATATAGCTTATTTTGAGTGTGTAATAGCTATATAGTTTCCTACATGTAATATTGTGTAATTTCTCAGGCTGGTCGGCAATATTTCAAGCAGCCAAGGAACCCAATTGATTTGGGCTATGGCTTAGAAATGTGGACGGGACTTTTCCAGTCCGCCATTTTCACGTCAAGAGCTTTCATCAATATCGATGGTAAAGCACATGTATCTACGTAATTAATAATGTAAATCGAGGCCAGTCGTGGCGCAGGAACACACGCGTGATTGTAAACGCCGCGATCCCCACTTGACACAATGCAATTTTTAATAGTTTAATTTCTTCGCTCTGGTGGCAAAGTGCGGTATTGAGTCCCGCTACTCAACCCCTTGCCTCCAGACTTCGGCGGAAAATAGGGAACGGATTGTCTTAACACTAGGTTTCCTCTGCCTACTCCCTATATGCAGGATCTAGCGTGAAACTAATAATTTGCTTAATGGGCTTTTTGTTAGCTGGTTAACACTCTAATCTGACGATGAATATCTTATGATGTGTTGAAATAGTTATTTCGTATCTGTTCTGCATTAAGATTATATTTTTACAGTGGCACACAAAGGTTTTCCCAGACAGCAGCCACTGATAGATGCCCTAGTAAGAGATTTCAACCTCGACCCGAGGCAACCATTAGATAGGCAAAGGGGAGCTGATTATTTCGTACAATTTCTTAAAGGATTAAGGGTACTTCTATTTTAATTAATTATTTTATTATTAGGCTTTACTTTAATGTGACATTATTTTGACTTCAAAAAAATGACATCCCACACCATCAGAGTCATCCCAAAACCCAAAATTATAACTTTCGTTACAAACACATATTGACAGGTAAAAGCGAATATAGGAGGAGGCGGTAAGATACGCGAGTATATATGCAACTCGTTAGTGGACCCGCCCAACCGCCTGACTTTCCCTATGACGGAGTCCGACGGCAAAACGAAGACTGTGACCGTCGAGAAATACTTTGAAGTGGATAAAAAATGCAGGTATTGTGCATAAATTTTTTAAATCTACCGCATATATTCCGCAGAGAATCAAGATGCTCTTGCTTTTAATTTTTCCCCTGAATTAAAAATTAAAGTTTGGGGGTTCAACACCGCACTTTTACTACAACACTAAATTATTTATTTCTCCAAGTGAGCATCGAATCTATACGAGTTGAGTATCTATACGAGAGTGGTGGAACTCAATGTTCCATTTTATCTTAACTTATCAGTTAAGATTGAGAGTAATTTGTTCTTTCCAGTAGAGATCGAAGAGTTATGAACACTACTGTACTACTAAGAACTTTAAATTAATATATGTATAATGGTTATAAATAATATATTTAAATTATCTCAACTTCCTTTCTCCTTTTCTCTGAGTCATGACGAGATTAATCACGGCGTTAAGTTTAAACAGACAATGTCTCTCATTCTGGTAAAAAGTGAAAAGCGAGAGGACTTGGTTCCCTCTACCCAACGTGCTATATGCGGCATAATGAGTAAAAAAAATATTTTTAGATATATTGTATATATCTATTTTGCAATTATTAAAATGTACATATGTAATGTTACATCTTTATTTAAATGTCGGCTATTGAGATACACATTTACATGATTTTATGTTTAACTATTTTAAAATAATTTTAGATTGCGTTATCCTAATTTGAATTGCATCTGGGTGGGGCCGAAAGATAAAAAGATTTATTATCCAATGGAATTGCTGGAGGTCTCTTATGGACAGGTGTGTGAGAATGCTTTATTTATACACTAATAAGAATATATTCAACAGCTTAATTTTAACACAGTATACACAAAATCGGAAGTAAGAACAAAATATTAAAAAAACAGCTGTGATTTCGATCATCAGTCTGAGAATATCATTATTTTCGTTATTTTGAATACGGAAGGTCTTAACAATACGTCCTCTCTGAACACCTATATGATCTGTTTAACTGTTATGTCCATTATATTTTTTTAAATGTAATCAAAGTTCAGTATTATCTAATTGCTATTTAATAATAATATCAAATTATTACAAAGTAAATAATAATTAAGTGAGAATTAATTATTGTCTTTACCTCGCTCTGATAACGAGACAACGCGGCTTTGAATGCCACTACTCATACAGGTGCACATAGAGACATACAAAGTCTCTTTGTATCCGCCTATTTTAGTATATGCGAGATATGCTGTGAAGTAAAAAAAAACTTTTATACATTTCAACAGGCTCTGAATAAGCAGCTTAATGAAGTACAATTGCGCACGATGGTGCGACAGGCGGCCACTCCGCCCAACGACCGTATGGCTAAGATAAGAGAAGTCATTTCCAATGTAAGCTTAAATATAACAATCGAGTTAAATATATTATATTATTTTCTATAATATTTTAGATTTACTTCTTTCCCAGAAAACGCCTATTTAATATTTCACATAAAATATGGCGCCCGTAAGGCAATCATTGCATTTATAACGGCGGTATATTGGAGTTTATCGCTCGCGTATTTAATTTACACACAATTTTTGGTCAATCAATTGCCAATTTTTTTGTAAAGAAGTTTTATTGAAGTTTCATTTGCTCAAAACTAGTTAAGTTCAAGTTCCGATCTGATAACAATAAGATCCAGTTGGTATTATAATTTTTTTTTTCTTTCTGGTTTCATTTAACTATTTTGTTATTATATATTTTTTTTTATTCAAATAGATGAAATACTCGGCGAATCCATGCTTCAAACACTTTAGGATGGAGGTCAGCAATCAATTCCTGCAAGTGGACGCAAAGGTGCTACCTGCACCTAAACTTGACATCGGGGCCGGTAGAACTGTCGACCCCAGGTAAATATGTAAAGCAGTTTTTTAATATATAAATAAATTAGCGTCAAGTCAACTTTAAAACTCCATTGCCTGCTTTCCGCTCGACTTCGAGATATAGCTTGAAGAGGGACGAAACTCAACGCCGCGTTTTGTCTTATCAGAACGGGGAAATATTAATAATTTATTCCTAAATGAAGATCGAACTCACCCGTTCCCGTTTTGTTTAAACGCTAGGGTCTCTGGAATTGTCGGTTCTGGTGTGGTCAGATTTTTCTTTGTTTTGTACGAAAGCTACATTCCTCAGAATTACCATAGGCCGTATATATTACGATCTAGTTCTTAGTTAGCCTTAAATAATGAAATTAGGAACGCCATTGTATTACTTTAAGCGAGTGCGTTGCAGAAATAGTTAAAATATATGTAAGTATATTATAGTACAAAACATTAAATTTTATTAAATCTAAAATAAAGTCTACAATACTGTATGTATCTAGTATCTGAAACTAACGAGTGATTCCATCATAATTTTATGAAAATAAACTTCGGCTTTTATAAAATGTTATGCAGACGTATACTTTCCGAGAAAATATAAAATTAAAATAATTCAACATTCTGTTTATGGCCGCAAACATGGGTTCGAGTACTGCGGGGGCAACCACATAGTGCTTGCATTTTCTCAAAATTATGAAAATTATTGAATGTATAACTTATATAATCAATCAATGTTATGGCAATTGCAGCAAAATAAAACAATTATAGATGGTATGCGGGCTGCTTGTCTTTTTATACAGCAATAGGGACTTGGATACTACTGTAGAAAAAAAAATGAAATAACTAATGACATTTATTTTTGTTAACAGGAGAGGTGTGTGGCAAGCCAATCGCTTCTTGAAAGCTAGCGCGCTGACTGCGTGGGGCCTCATAGGTGTGGACATCGATACTCGCCGCTGTGACTGCCAGAACGTTATAGATATGGTATGTTACATATTTAACAGATATAAAAAAAATTCCACCAGTAATGGAACTCACCAACGAATGCTTTCGTACTATTGTCTATAAAAACCAAAAAGATAGTGAAAACACTGTTGATATTTAGAAGCCCCCTTGAATATATATTTTAATCTGTACTTGAAGTATTTGTTGTTATTGCGGCAACAGAAATAAACCGTCTGAGAAAATCTCAACTGTCCTAACTATGACGGTTCATGACATACATGACTGTGACAGGCGCACGGACGGACGGACGGACGCACAGAGGTCTTAGTAATTGGATGCCGGTCTTAACGTTTGGGTACAAAACCACTTTAAAAAATCTTCCTCCTACCTTTTTAAAAACATTATTATATAGTGAAAAACGAGCCTCGTGGGCTTTATTTAGTACACGTTAGCTGAGTGGGGTAAGCTAAGTAATAATTATATGTTTATTTTGTCGTTTCAGATGATGCGGGTCGCTGCCTCAATGGGCATGCAAGTAGCTCAACCAAAATTTACCAATTTTAGTGGGAAAATGTTCGATCTGCAGAAGATGTTGTTGACGGCAAACGACAAAAACCTTAATTTATTACTTGTCATTGTTCCCGGACGAATGAAGGATGCTTATGACAGA
The DNA here is from genome assembly GCA_018231645.1 of Heliconius ricini. Taxonomy (NCBI): domain Eukaryota; kingdom Metazoa; phylum Arthropoda; class Insecta; order Lepidoptera; family Nymphalidae; genus Heliconius; species Heliconius ricini. The sequence goes on along the minus strand of DVQM01000043.1, from coordinate 14,084 downwards.
GTAAAATATTGTTTTATTATTTTTTTTACGTTATTTGTATTACATTCTAAGCCTGTGTGAAAGTTTTATATGTAAATAACATTAGACAGTACTTATTGCAAAGGTTTATTTCAATATTAAGAATTATGGTGAAATTAGAGATAAAATGCAGTTTGACTTAATTAATCACATATAACTTGCTGTGATGATAAGATAATGTTTTTTTGTATGTACAATTTTTGACATAAATAGGCTGAACTAATTTAATATAAGCCTAAACTAATTAATATCGAAGAATTTTTTGTTTTTTTTTTACATGGATGCAGTTGGTTCAACATTATTCTTTTATATCGAAGAGTTCCATCGTGGTACTGAGGTACAATCACGCAGCTGGGGCGCGGTTCCTACTCGGGGGAATGAAATATTTAATATTTACATTTCCTCGCTCTGCTAACGAGGCAAAGCGCAGCGTCGAGTCCCATCACTCAACAACGCAATGGAAATGTGGGGGAAAAAATACTTCATTTTAATGGGAAGGTAGTGTCGTAATACCAGGTTCCCTCTGCATACTGTGCTATGTGCGAAATACAGCGTGAAGGTAAAAAAATAATAATATATTTTACGTTGATTATTTACAATGTTTTTTCGCAGGTGAAGCGTATCGCCGAACTAGAAGTGGGGATTTTAACGCAATGTATCAAAGATAGCACTGTTATGAACCGTATAAATGATCAAACAATACGAAATATTTTGCTTAAGGTAAAAGCGTTTATCAACTGTAGTCTTATTTTTTTTCATTTAAACTATACATTTTAATTAAGCCCTATATTAGTAACTTTTTGCATGAGGTGCATATTTATTCTGAATGGAGGAATGAAATGAATGAAAATTACCGAATGAGTGACGATTATTAAAATATTCTCCTCTCAATTAGTTAAGTTACAAAAATACCTTATTTAAATATAATAATTATCACAAATAATATTTAAATCGACAATAATCCTTCCGTCTTGATGGCATTGTGTCAAAACATCCAGCCTTTGACTCTTAAACGCGATGGTTACGGGGTCGATCGATTTGGGAGGCATTATTTATTCTCATTTTCCTGTTCTGTTACGATAAAATGAGGAGTTAAATTCTGCTATCCAACACTCAACAAATAGAATTCGGAATGCGGAGAACAGAGTGACTTGACACTAAATATCTTATAAATGCTAAAAATGAGTAGTACTTAGCCTTATTATCCTTTAGGTAAACTCCAAGCTAATGGGAGTCAACCAAGCATTAGAAGCCCGTAGCATTCCGCAATGTATCAGAGACGGCAGTGTCATGGTGGTTGGCGCTGACGTCACGCATCCTTCACCCGAACAGGTAAAAAAATGAACGAAAAATATTTACCAACACATAAATTTAACACAATTGAACTCGAACGCGCACACATTAATCAGATAAATGATTTTACAAAAGCAATGGCAAGGGAGGTCAACGAAAATTTTTACATACATGGGCTGTCTACATTACTTGCTTGGATCAGATTTTTTTTTACCGGATCTCGTTATTTTGACTGAACTTTCATAAAGTGATCTGCAAAAACAAAGGAGAATAAAGAAACTCATCAGCGTAAAAAAAGGTAGTGTAGAGACGTTCTCGTGATGATCTCAGATTGCATATAGACAAATGACGACAAAACCTTTGTAGTGAAATAAATATTAACTTAAAACATTAAAAAAAATATACATTGATTTATTGCAGAGCAACATCCCAAGTATTGCTGCGGTGACAGCTTCGTATGATCCTGAATGCTTCAAGTACAACATTGAACTCAGTATACAAACTCCTAAGGTATAATATTGTATTCTTTATGAAATACAATAAACTTTATTTTTTACCTTTGTTTATAGTTTACATTAAAGTTGCAAACGTTAAACAACCAACAAAGTGGAAAGCTCTAAATTAAGATTTTCAATTTTGTTATTATTCTAGAGAACCAAATGACACGTATAATACGGCGTTACCATAACAACGTATATGTGCAAATATTGTCAAATGTTTTATTTATTGATTTAACGTACATTATTTAGCTTTCTTTCTGAAAAATATTAACGTTCTGTACTTTTGCTACATATAAACTATAAGTGTGCCTAATTTCATACTTCTTCGTCAGCACATATTTCGTAAAAACGTTTCCAAAGTTTTGTTTTGTTCCAAAGATGCTTTTGTGGCTGCTATATGCGGGACATACTAATACTTTTTTAAAACATTGTAATTTCTAGTAAACAGTGATTATTAACCTTTCCAGCATGAAATAATTGTGGAGTTTGAAGACATGATGTTTGATCACTTCAAAGTATACAAGAAACACAGGAATTGCCTACCAAGGAAGATATATGTTTTCCGTGATGGCGTATCTGAAGGTCAATTCGCTCAGGTAATCTAGGTTTCCGATCTGGCCGTGAAGACTTTCCTTTAAAAGAATCCTTAGCCTTATCACGTATGAAAGTAGGCCTAGCCCAACTCAAATTGATTACCTACTGACCAGACAGCGTCATATGGGCAAAGTAACTAACTGTAAGAACATTTCTGGCAAAAGCTTATTTTTTCTGGCCGTCAGACCTAACATTACCATCTTGTGTGGGCTTTAACGTCACTCTGAAGAAGAAAGTAGCTCAAAACGTAGGCTTCTGACCAAGTGGTGATTGCTGAATGGACATTAATTATTATGATATTCTCGCTCGAGTAAAAAAACAAATCGTGGCATTGAAATGCGCAATTTTTCAAAAATTTGCAGAATGTGGGGAATGGGAGTGTCTTAATATTAGATTGCCTTTGCCCACCCTGTTATATGCACGAAACGACGTGGTGGACCTTGCTTGTATTACTTAATGTTATACGTTAACATATCTTAATATATTATTTACTGTAGGTGATGAATAATGAATTGGTAGCAGTTCAACGAGCCTACAGTCGTCTCGAGCAGAGCTTTAAGCCAGAAATATTATTTTTACTCGTACAAAAACGTCATCATACGCGGTAAGTTATCAATTCTGATCATTCTTGGCAGATGGTAGAAATTAATTTTTATTTGAGTATGAATTTGAACCTATAGTTACTGTCAAATTTGAAAGAAATTAAAAGATGTTGAACATCATTATTCGGTTTGTTTATAATAGTATTAACAATTTAAAATGTTATATGGCTCTGTGTTTTTTTAAAGTGTATTAGATTTAGATGGTCGACTGGCTTAAATAATTTAGTAATTGAAAATTTATTATATTTTTTGATTTAGGTTCTTCTTGGGTGAAAATAATCCACAAAATGTAGACCCCGGAACTGTTGTAGACACAGACATCGTGCATGTTCGTGAATTGGACTTTTATCTGGTAAATTATAGAATATTTTGTAAATAAAAATTAAATAATTTTATAAAAAATTAAATTTTGAAATTGTTTCACACAATTTTATTTATTTATTATTCTGAGTAAATTGATTTTTACTTCGAGCACCAAGTATAATAACTTTATGTTGATATGTGAAGCAAAAGCTTTCTACAAAAATTGTGCAGACAGAGGAGTATGCCACTTAGTTTATATAGGAGCGAAGAATGCTTTTTTTTTTAGTAAAATAATGCATAAAATATACAGAAAAATAAGTATATAAAACACTGCCACACAAATGCAATATGATCCCCTATCATCCAGACCAAATGGAAATTTCGGGTCATTTTAATTTTTCTTGTTTTTATCTTATTTTTTAAAAATGGTAACCGGTTTCGATTTTTAACATTATATATATTATTGCTATTAAAAAAAATATTCTACCGATGAAGATGATAATTAAAAAAAAGATAAATATATATATATATATAATTACTTTTTTATAAATACAAGAAATCTATTTAAATACACACTTAGACATACACTCTTTTATTTAGATTTATATCTTGAGCCTTTCAATTGATTACATTCAATAATAAAAAAAAAACTAATTAGACAAGTCCCTTAATCATTATATTATGAGATAGTACGTCTAAAATTCTATGCATGATGGTAAACTATATATATCTTAATCTGACACGCTTGAGTATGCCAAAATGGCTATTTTTAGGTCTCTCTGACGCTCGTGGGCTCCGCTAGTGTACCAATACCAATGTACTGTATACCTCTCCAGGTGTCGCACCAGGCGATCAAGGGCACGGCGCGGCCCACGCGCTACCACGTGGTGTGCAACGACGGCAACATCCCGTCCGACGAGGTGGAGCAGCTGGCCTACTACCTGTGCCACCTCTACGCGCGCTGCATGCGCTCCGTGTCCTACCCCGCGCCCACATACTACGCGCACCTCGCCTGCCTGCGCGCGCGCTCGCTCACCAGGTACCTCTTTACTTTCATATTCTAAGCCAGAGGTTCTTAGACTTCTTTTTGTCATGGACTCCAAAAAAAACAAATCGAAATTTTGTAAAGCAAATATACTACATCTTTCTAAATTTTTTGTACATACTAAATCTAAGCAAATGAAAACGCTGCTGAGTAAAGACTGGTTGGGGAAAGTTTGTTCTGTCAGGGGGTGTCAGTAGTAAGTCACTGTTGGTCGTTATATTTGTTTTCTTCGTTCGGTCGTAACTGTTGTCTGTGACATTGTTGTCTTCGTCCAATTTGTCTCGCTGTTTGTTTATCTTTTTGTTGTGCGGAAATTTGCGTGTGTGTTTTTATATTCAAATAAGTAATAAAATCTAGAGTACATTTGATTACCTAAACAGAAATTAAGAAAATGAGTTAAAATTAATTTTGAGATTGTCCTATTTCTAAAATAAATGGATAAATAATATATTGGACACACAGTCTTCGATCACGTCGGAAGGACGAGTAATAAAGCTCTAAAGCTTTTGCTTGTTTGCTTTTTAAAAAAATGTGAAAATTAGCAACGGAAATTTCCATAGTTACTGAATTAACACTTCAACCACAAATAATAATTAAAAAAAAAAATCATTTCATTGTATTAACTAGGAGTGGATATATATATATTTTTTATTTTAATTCTTACACTACAGACATATGGTCCGTACCTTTTGTTATTTTCGCATTTATTTTAATACTTTTTTCTGTAGATATTAACTAGAACTAGACATATGTTATAACCATACATATATTTCTATATTTTTACAATATCTGCTTAAGATAGTCCAGTTATTCATTTCAGTTGCCACTTACTAACATAATCTAACACTAATCTAAATCTACATGCATAAAAATAAACATTATAAATAAATTTAACTTAATTGACAATACAATTACAATAAATAAAATGTTCATTATGAAATACAAGATTAATTTTATACAAGTGGATATTAAAATAAGTCTTATTATTATCTGCCTACATCTATAGGTGAAATGTAGATCCCCATAAAGACTCACTGCCCCCACGGGATAGTTATTTTAACAACCATTTTTGCTAATTTTCATACTTTTAACCTAAGGTATACTTAAGGATATAGTTACAAGTAAGGTCTGATAATAAAGCTTAATCTTAATATAAAAGTGTGAAATGTAAAAATAGTTATAAAAATAAAAGATTCGACTCAATTAACCCAGGTCAACCTATTTTTCAACCAATTAAATCTTAAATCCTTTCTAATGAATAACTGTTCTGTTCTTTCTAAATTTATGAAGTCAGGTTTTTTTATTTTTATAATTATTTAAATTTCTTATTAAGCAAATGTATAAAAATTTAAAAGTAGCAAGATCTCTTTTATGTTTTCTGAATACATATTTTCTTTCCGAAGTGTTGTTGTTGCGGTAGTGCGTGTGTTCCTAAACATTAAAAAAATATTTATATTTCTTTGAATAACACAACAATTTTATTCACAATGTAATTTTATATTTTTACAGTGAAAAGCGCTACAATAATGCTGATCTGGAGAAAAAGCCACAGCGACTTCGAGTATTGGACCGAATGTTACAACACAGTCGCATGTTTTTCGTTTAAAATTTTAAGATATAAATCAAATATAATATCAACAATTTATATGATAATACTATTTACTATTACAATAGTTGCCTATTTAATATTTGTATAATAACATATTCAACTGCTATTTTATCTCATAACATTAAATAGAGGGTAGTTTGATATCCGGTCTTTAAAAAAAGCACAATTATTTATATAAATTTTTTAGATACATTCTCATTTTATTTATTCTTCTTCGATGAATAAAAAATGCTTATGTTCAAGCTAAATTTTCATACTTGGGTTTTTCGTCGAAATAATCATTGTCTCCTCAGTATATAGTCGATTAATTATTTTGTGTCTATATATAATAGAGGGTATGTGAGTATTCCCAATGAATCCAGTAAAACTGTGGCCTTTTCAAGGTTATGGCGTGTAAATCATCTGAAACTATACTGTTCACTGTATCAAAACATTGCAACAATTAACCGATTTCAATCGTTAATTTTTAATATTACCGTCATTCATCGTGTAAGAAAGCACGGAATTATAAAACAACCCTAGTACAGGACTAAAGTAATGTATAATTTTTAAATATAGTTTTTTTGAAAGGAATTTTATATTTAAAAATCTTGTATAAAAAGAAGGCTTATTTTTTTATTCTTTGTGTAAATTATAGAATTCCTAAAATTATTATTTATAGAATGTAATTTATAGAATTCTCATAGTTATTATTTTTTGTATCATGTATTAAAATGTTTGTAATTGAATTTTTTTGGCACAAAAAAATTGTTTTGTTAATTTCTCTTTGATACCTGATTAATATTATAATAAAACAACAAAACTCACTTGTGCACTCTTCCATTTTATTCCTTCACCAGTAGTATTATACGCCTAGCCTCTGTGCCGTGTTAGGAATCACCTGAGATGGCCTTTACTTTACAGCGTCACTGTAGCTCACTCCACGCCTCTTGAGGAATGAATTCTCTACGTACTGGGCGTTTGCTGCTGTCATTGGATCGTCGGGAACTAGCAAGATGTTGCGAGGGCGTCGAAGAAGCGGGTGAGGATGAGGAGCGTACTTGCATGCTTTTACAATGAGTAGGTTGGAATGGGAATCTGTACGTTCGTAGTAGCGCTTGGTTGGTGTTTGCAGAATTCCTTGAACGAATCTAATTCAAAATCTTTGTGTAGGTCCACGTTGCGTACGTACTATGGGTATCCGGATGCCATACGGAGGAATTGGTTTTCTACCCTCTGAAAGAGTCTATCTTGGTGTGTGCGACACAAGCACAGGTCATGCTTTTATATCATTATAGATTTATTAATTAACCTCTTTTTATAAAACCTAAAAATATGATGGTTTTAGCTAGTAAGTCGATTTCATAACTAAAGGTACTATTGATGTTGTCTGTAGTAAAGTGTATTAAGGGACTTCCATACAAAATTTAAACACATAATTTTCTCATTAACCTCCAATGATATCATAAAAGATAATAAACTTTGAAATTGGTTTGATAGTAAGAAAGAATGGTAATTTTTTATTATTTAAAAAATATATTAGAACTACTCATCTCATAACTAAGCACGAGCTATTTGTTTGTATGAAAGTCACCTAATATAACCTTGTCATTATCATTATGTAAAACCATTTATCATGATAGGTATTAATATTTTATATATATTAAAATTAAAATTAATCAGATAATATTTTTTCTTGTATCCGGAGACAGGTTTTTGTAGTAAAAAAACCATTGTGTAATAAATGTATTTGTAACATTTGTTATTTTTATTTATCCATATATCCCATTTTCAATCAAGTAGCAAACATTAGTTTATGAAAAAAGATACAACACAATCAATCATCCAATATACAGGTGTTTTTGTTTTCATCACTTTAAATGAAAGCTAGAAAGCCTATTTAACTATTCTATAAAAGCCTAATACAATTAAAACGGAAGAGATTTCTCTAAAATGAAAAAGTGATTTTTTCAGAAAAAAATAATACAATTATCTTTGTAAAATAAAACGGCAATACTAATATTTATTAAGAGAGAGGCACTCGGACACTAACAAAGCGACAACATCGCACACACCTCATTCGCGAAATCGAAGTCGTAGATACCGATGGTGAAGTTGAACGTTGTTTAGAATTATTATTAAAATATAAGGAGAGATATCCCTTTCTCCTCCGAGTATGTTTTTTTTTTAAAAGGAATTAAAAGTGGCAGATCGTCAACGTTTGTAGTATTTGTGTAGTAGTATGTGTTTATGTTATTGGTATCTATTCGTAACTGCGTCACACGAAATACAGTATGAATAAAAATCGTGAAATGAAAATTATAATCCTACGTCTAAACTGTTGAGGAATCTTGACAATTTTTTTAGGTATGGGTTTGATGTATCAATTATTCATGTAATCAATCATTAATGTACCAAATTCGGGCGGCCTCCTCACTCTACAATTAGAGCGAGTGAGTGGCGCAACTTGGCCCTGCCCCTGCCGTGTTATATGCGGGATACAGCGTAAAGCTGAAAAAAAAAATTCGCTTTAGTGTCGAGTCAAAGCGCGGCATTGAGTTCCGTTACTCTAGATGTCATGATATTTGAATATCAATTAAAAAACTGCAATTTATAGCGTGTCGTTAACTAATTTAAATTTCAATTTTAGATAATATTAAAAATAGTACGTAATGTTGACGAAGAGTTAATAACGAAGTGATATTCATTATTTTAGTATTTTATATGATATTTTTTTCAGCTTTACGCTGAATGCCACATGTAGCAAGGAAGGCAGAGTGAGCCTTGTGTTACGACACTCCGCTCACTTCTTTCTGCCAAATTCTAAATGGGGAAATGAAATATTTAATGTTTTCACTTCATTATATATTTAATTTCCCCGAGTGGGAATCGAACGTTTTACCTCAAGAATTCAATATGCGGCTATCAGGGTGAAAGTGAAAAAAAAATACAAAAAAATAAACTCGAGAACTAATTAACTGAACCGAACTAAATAAAAATGCACAAGGTCTCAAATAAAGCGTTCGCCATTTTTAAGATCTCACACTACGTTAGTGTTATTTTTGTAGAATTTTTATTAATTTCAGGAAAAAAGATACTCAGACATTTGTTATTCGGTGGATGAAATGAATATGAAAGTAAATTAATGCTACTTATAATATCTTATTATATAGATATATGATGGTTTTCCACAGTAAAATGTAGGTATAACAGATGGCATGACAGAAGCTTTAGCTTAAATACGTCTATGTAATAAATGGCTCTTATACATTTTTCGTGCATTTTCCAAGAATAAAGAAAAAAAATGTGGCTAATACTCGAAATTTCTAAAAATTTACTGAAAATTCTTCAAATCGAATCTTGTTTGTGGACACCCGTAACGTTAACATAATTTAGATGGCACATTTAAAAATTGAAATCGTGGCGGTTTCATTCAATCTCCATTCTTTGTCTTTTTTCTTTAAACTAGAATGTTAGACCAGTAGATAAGTAGTACCTAGTCAACTCACATTTACAATTTAAATCCTAATGCAGAAATCCATACAAAATTTAACAATTATAGTGTATCTAATATGTACTTGTCGTAGAACAATGAAATAGTGACCTATCCTATTTACTTTGCCTTGACATCGTCTTGACAAGGTGCAGTTTTACGCACAATGGCTACCCCACAAAAGAGTAGAACGCGGCCAAGTGCAAAACATATATAAATAATTATATACAAAAGTAATTACGACGTAGACAAGAAGATTGCATAAAAAATAATTATATAAATTATTATAACGACAAATTCTTCACTTAGTAAAATTACCTAATAAAATAATAGAGCTTCACGCATATAGGCAGGGTAGACAGAGGGTATTTTTTTTATGGAAAAGACATGGCAAACGAGCGTTCGGTAAGGTAAGGGACTCCTTATGGTAAGTGACTGCCGCCGCGGCCCCGTGCAACACCAGAGGAGCTGCTGGTGCGTTGCCAGCCTTTAAGGTGGGTTGGGCGCCCGAGCCCGGCATTACCTGATGCGAAACACATTGGCATAAGGCTACTACTTCACGCCGGTTTTAAATGCCGGGGATGGTAAAGATCCGGTCGAGTCTGCCCATGCTGTTGCCATTGCTGGCAACGTGACTCTACCACACGTACTTTAGTCGCCTCTTACGAAACCACCAGCACCAGGGTGATCCTATTCTAAGATCACACGGCACATAGTTTTATACTCCGTTCATCACTTTCCGCCGTATTATTCGAGGTATTGCGTGTTAAGTGGCGGAGATTAACGCCGGGCTTTTGCCTTGAAGACAGAGCGAAGAGATAAAAACGTTAATAAATAATAATTCATTCCACCGAGTGGAGATCGAACCCACAACCATCGCCACGCCACGATGGCCTCGCTTAGAAAAGAAAGAAGATACAATCTATTCATACTTTATATTGTCAAACATCATATAAATTATATAACAACTATCATCAATTTTACTATCAGAAACGCGTCAGAAGTAATACTGAAATGTATACCGCTTATTAATAAGCTATTTAAAAAATTAACTTCAAACAAAAGGATTTATTTCTTGTATTTAGGACAAAATGTCGTTAATATAAATATTTGCTATTAGAATTTTAAAAAATGATCTCAATCTAGACTTGATTTATGAATAGTATTGAATAAAAATGATGATCGCCCAGCGGATAGCACATTTGTAACTCATAATATTTTCTGTCACTCCACTCCACTCTCCACGTGTCTGTAACGATGATTTCTTTTCAGTTGGTCTAAAATTTTTTGAAAAAATTAATAAAATGTCGCTTTTGTTCCTTTTACCTATGTAAGTTGCTTAGTATAATTTATGGTACTAAATTACGTACGTACTAAATTTATGCATCCTCTAATTCGTAGGTATTTTAAAATAGAATGTATCCGTTTTTTTAACGTTTGATTTTTGGTTTGTTCTAATAAAACGTGGGTTGTTGATCCAAGAAATACAGATATGTATGTATATCATATATTCATATAATATATATAAAATATATAATTGTTAAGTATAATATTGCACTATTTCAATATTAGAAGTAAACGATTTGGTGCGCGTGCTTATGGTCACGTAAACCTTCTCGTCATATTTTGTATGTATACTTTATAGAAATAAATTTTGGGGCTAGTCACAGGGACAGACACAGGGACAGAGTGCAGAGGGACACTCGTGTAACTGCAAACGCGATAGGTTGTGGGTTCTAATCTCCTTCCTAGATGAAATCTTTAATTTCTTCGAAAAACCTGGTGCTGAGTTTCACCATGAACACGCGATGCATTGAAAAATTCGGCGGAGGGTGGGTAAAGGAGTGTTTTAAGATTATGTTCCCTCTGTGTAACCCTGCTTTATGCGGGATACAGTGAACATAGTTATACCATATTTATATATGAACCGATTAAAATAAAGCCAATACTAAATTTTACAGGACGTTTGCAAAAATATAAAAATGTTCTTAAACAGACAAACTGATCAAGTTCTATTACATTGGTAAATGCTTGTAATTATGATTTTTGTAATATATCTTCCAAGTACCGACACCGATGAGTTCAAATATCTAATTTAATATTCTTATGAGAATGACGAAAATGCAACCTAAAGTTTTAATAATTTTTACATTAAAAATCTTAAGTGCGTTGCAAACATACATTATATATTAAAACACGAACGTAATTCAGAGTATGTAGTAAATAATTCTGTAGAAGCTGCGAGTGGGTTGCTAGTTACTAAGTAAAGTATACTTTTGTGTATATCCACTCGTAACCATTACGAGTACAATATGTTTTAATACAAAATAATCACGTTTTAAAAATATTAAGAACAAACTGTGTTTCATTATGAATACATTAAAATATCGTTACAGCAAAGGTCAAATATTTATAAAATATTATGTATTCATTATACCAATAGGTTAGAAAAAAAATTAAAAAAAAACTAAATTACTATATAAATGATTCATTTAGTTCTCATTCACAATACAGTAGGCCACGTTTATTATCAAGGTAGGTAGATGCTAGGTTATTGTGTAATCTATACATATATACATATGAATAAAATTAAAGTGTTTGTTTGTGATTTTAAAAAGTATTTTTTTCAAGTGCATATGCCTGCCTAGTAATTTATAGTTCGAAAGTAGATCCAGAACTCTTTTACAAGTAAAGTATATAATATATATATAATATTGAATTAAATTCAATTCAATTGCCCGTTACAAAATGTATTCTATAATTGTCTTAAGTTATCTATTTTTTACAGATCAATTTCTTTCGTCTGTTCTCCGTACAACGTGATATTGGTAAAGTGAATTGTGCTAAACTGGCACGCTCGAATTTGATAAATAAACTAAATAAAAAAGAACTGAACTGAATATTTATTTATTTATATGTTTGTACAATAAAAAAGCTTAAAGTGAAGGTTAAGAAAACAAAGATATGAAGGCGTGAGATGCAAAACAAGGTTTTATTGTTAGTTGCCAATTTTGATAAACCAAAATTAATTTTCGCCATTCACCACATAATGCCTCGACAATTCGGTGAAATGTGGGGAACGGAGTGTCTTAACACTAGATTCCTTTGCCTGCCACGCTATATGCGGGATAAATAATGCTGAAAAAAAATCGAAATATCTATTATGTAGAAAATCGCTTAGACAAAAATATATATGAAATTAATATAAATAATTTAAAGCTATTTTTATTAGATAATTTATTAATAACAAAAGTAATAAAAAAGCGATTTTTTGTTTTATGTGTGCAATTTATAATAAATTTTATAAGTTTCATTGTCTTTCGCAATCAGGTGTTGAGTATCCTTGGGTACAACTTGAGAGTAATTACGGCGAGACAAGGTTTGGCAATATGATTTAAAACTACAATTTACTATATCATCTAATATTTTTTTATTGTTGTACAATTAATAAAAAATCTAAAATCTAAATTTTGAGCCGCCTCTAAAGCGTCGCTGTAAAAACAGCAAATATTAATTGTCTATCATAATTAAAAATTGCTGGAAAAAGAAGGATTGAAAAAATAATCTGAATAAAAATATTGTAGCTGTTATCAAAGATATAACAAAGTGTACGAAGTTCGGTAAACTCTACATCCTCATACAAATAATTAATTAATATAATAATAATAATAATAATTTATTTAATTAAGACTTGGTCCACTTGTTAGCTAGATTTAAAAACTTACTCTATGTTAGTACATATTTATTTCATTTTAAATTTTAATACATTTACATCCAAGTTAACAGTAATTTAAGCAAAATACTGCAAAATACAATTTTGCAGTATTTTGGTTAAAATAAATAAACAAATCAGTTTTACGCTGTATCACACACACAGTAGGGTAGGCAGAGGGAATTTAGTGTCAAGACACTCCGTTCACCACTTTCTGCCGAATTCTAGAGGTATTGCGTGTTGAGAGGCAGAACTCAACGCCGCGCTTAGCCTCGACCCCAGAGCGAAGAAATGGATATATAAATTTAAGTCCAATAAAGTTAAGTGTAGTAATTTCATCCTCCTCGAGTGGGGATCGAACCCACAACTAGTCGGTTTTACAGTCACACTTCGTGCCGCTGCGCCTCAACTGGCCTCACGTATTATTAGTATTATTAAATATTTTGGTTAAAATACAATAAACTGCAAATGACTACTAAACATAGATAAAAGCGAACATAATTCATAATAAGCTGACTAATAATGATTCATGATCTTTAAACTAAATTGCTATATCCGTTTCGATTTGCAATAAGAACATATCTTTGTGGCACTTACGAGCAGATATATCGGTCATTAGTCTATCATTGAGGTCAAGTGTAGTTCCTATAGATGACGGAAGTAAGAGCGAGGCCAGCATCATGTATTCCTTCCTTCCTTCCGTCGCTTTGGTTTATTTTATATATTAATACTATAAATTAAAGTTTAGTTTATAATATTTCTCTAACGGGAGTTGCTCTTGAAATGACAGAAACCATTCTAAGCGTCGGAATATTTCCGGTTAGATTAGAAATCAAGTTAAGAGGGTGAAGTAAAAGGTCTTTACGAAAATATATTATACTAACTTAACTTAACTTAGCTTCACGCTGTATCCCTATCGGGGTAGTCAGAGAGAAC
>DVQM01000042.1:0-32289 GCA_018231645.1 Heliconius ricini | reverse complement strand
GTGCCGCTGCGCCACGACTGGCCTCAATGTTTAAATATTTAATATTTAAATAATTGAATATACTTAATTCAATATTATCGAATGTCACCTTTTTGCAAATTACTATAATGTAAGTACATTAAATAGTAAAAATATCAGTCAGTGTTCAAAATGTTGACTTATGTGTTCCGAATTGATTAAAGTGTACAATACTGTACGAAATTATATCTCTTATAGGCTACCAGTCATAAAAAAATATGTCGTATCTAAAGTAAATCGGTGAAAATGGAAACGAAATGTCTTAACATTTGTTTGTTTCCATTATTTTTTTTAGAAAAAGCAAGCAAGAAAAGCTATATAAAAAATGAGAAGCAACTTGACGCTTTTTTTTGCAGGGTACGGTAAAACTAGGTAAAATAGCCCAATTTTCAAGATATAATGTGTCGACGGTCTCAATTCAATACTGCATTATCACCAAAGAGGAATAATTAAAAATAATTCCCCTGACTGAGCATCGAACCCGAGAAAAACTTTCATATGTTACTTACATATTGTAATAAATCAGATGATGAAAAACTTTTATCAAATACAGATTTACCGCTGAACACCATTTTTACGTGCAACTGGTTTTTGTTAATCAAATAATATGAATAAGAGCTTTTTGAATTAATGTATTATGAAGTGCCATATATGTATTATTAATTAAATCTCTTTATCTCTTTAGTTATATTTGATTTAGATAGGAGTAGTCTCCGTTATTAATTTTCTAATATTATATTACAGAAACTGATTAGGCCATCATTGCGCAGGGGCAGAACCGTGTTTGGTTGGTTTTAGGTTATAGGCTCGATCTCCACTCCAGGATATAAAAAAATATATAAATGTATATTTTCATTTCGTCGCTCTGATATCAACGCAAAGCGCGGCGTTGAGTTTCACCACTCAACACGCAGTGCCACCAGAATTCGGAAAACAAAGGAAGGGAAATGGAGTGGCTTAACACTAGGTTCCCTCTGCCTACCCTGCTGTGTGCGGGATACGATGTGAAGCTAATTTCATAATCCGCGGCTTCACCCGCGTCGTCAAATGGTAATAGGTTAAAAACTTGTAACGCAAGACATGTTCTTTTGTAGTTGTGAGCGCGCAGGCATTACAACTAGGCCTCGGCTTAGCATATTAAATACTAACAATATCCATTATTATAACTATATTTCCGCAACATATAAATATATAAATGTATTTTTTTCACTATAATGAAAAAAACACATTTATATATTTTTAGTCTATAAATAAAAAATATTCTTTACACAGACAACATTAGTTATAATAAAACACATGTTTAGATGTTTTCTTTTATTTTAGTGCAATAATTTGAATAAAATAAAATATCACAGTGGTTTTTATGGCATAATGTCGAAATATAAATGTACAAACTTTCTTGTAGTGCTTGTAATTAATATGTAAATTTAAAATACCGATTGCTATGGAAGTTAAATAGAAAAACAGCTTATATATTAATGACAGTGTAGATGTTTTTTGTTTCTCTGTATTAAATGAAAAACTAATTAAATGAAAGAGCTAACAACAAGATTAGCAAAGCTTGCCGGAAATGATTAATTTTAGTTAAGCTCCAATCAATTTTTAAATATTAACTTATTTAATTTATCATTAAATAAAAAAATTGAAGAAACAAATATTACAAAACAAGCATAATCGGGTATTTTACTCTAAATGAGAAAAGATAAAAAAATATATATAAAATTAAGCTTTGGTACTTAGCTGGCTACTAAAAAGTGTCATCAAAAAACAAAATAAATTTAGTTTTTTAAATATGCGACACAGCAGTCGCCATGATATAGTTCAACAACCGTTTGTTTGCACCAAAAAAATGTCAAAATATTTCAAAGTATGCAAAAAGACTATTTGATTCCATCACCTGCAATATTTTAAATAAATCAAGTACGCCATTGTTACAACAAATGAACGATATGACTTCATATATATCATTATTCATAGGTTATTTAATATGAAAATTAGTTGATTTGTTTACAAAGCCGACTGACGTCACAGCAGAGCAATGTCACCGTAAATATACCGCGAGATTTAAAATAATGAAAATTAAATGCATGTTTATGGCATTAAAAGAAAATGCTATTTATATTTTATATAGTGGTTTACTGGGATCAAATTAAGTAAATCAATGTATTTTTTCTTTCCCATACGGCCACATTGATAAAGCCGGTATAAATCTTAACAAAAAACTAGGTCTTATCGCATTTAATATGAAATGTAGTGAATAATAGCGAAACGCACTAGTTTTAGTGATGTTCTCTTGTAGTTGTTTAAAACCGTATACCGATATTACAGTTGCGAATAATGATATTATTAAAGATCGATTTTTTGTGTAATGCCGGTACCTGAAAACAGAAAAAAATCTTTAAAAAAGTTCTTGGATTTTTAAAAAAAAAAATTATTAAATATAAGAATATTCCATCCCCAGTCGAGGAGATGAAATATTTACTTAAATTTATATTTTCATTTTCTTAGCTCTGGTCTGGCTGCCACTCAACACGCAATGCCCCCAGAATCCCTGCTGTGTGCAGGATACAGCGTGAAGCTATATAAGAATGTCACATGAAAGTTGCGATCTGGATCTTTATTAGTTATACTGATTGGATTCAAATTATTTCTATATAACAGTTTGAGCGAGACAAAACGGTGCTAGGTTCCGCCACTTAAAGATCAAATCTTCCAGAAAAAAAACCTTGCGTATTTCAATAAGTCAATGTTAAGTCACTCTGTTTTAGCAATATTTGTATTATTTTAGCGGATAAAGTAACCACAGGACCATAAATATATATTGTGGTCCTGTGGTTACTTTACCCGCTTTGGTAAATCGCGGCGTTGCGTTCCGTCATTTAATAATGTTAAAAGCGTAGAACAAATTAGAAATTATTTATATTTTCTCGTTCTGGTAACAATGCATTTGCCTTGTTACGCCATTTCACAACAACGCAATATCTTGAAAATCCGTTGTTGCGTGGGTATCTGTATACGAGTGATACAGCGGGAACCCTAAAAAGATATACTTACAAAGCAAAATCAGGTGTAGCAGATAGTGCTAATGCCAATAAATTAGCAGTATATAGTACTATACCGAACATCGGGGTCGACGACACTTGTATGGTGTCCGGAGTTTGACACCAACGGAACGCCTGTATCAATGAATTTATATATTTCACATACTACAAGTGCAGATTTAAAATTTATTTCTTAAACTTTTGTTTCACTGCTCTAAGTTGAAAAATAATTCTAAATATTTTATAACTGCGTCAAATTGACGCCGTTAGGAAGAAATCCCTGATATGGTTTTTTTTTTATCTTTACAAAGGACCAGACTACGACTGTTACTATATACTCAATAGTAACCACACCAGACAATATCTATATACAAAGAAATAAACAAACAAAAATAATAGATATTTTCAACATTTTTAAACTGCTATTTCACACTTAGGAAAGAAAAATACTTATCTGGAAAACGTATAAACATTTGAACTAAGCGTGTCCCGCTACTCTCCTCTACGCTCCTACATTCAAATTTTTATGCGTTTTCTAAATAAGTAAAATAATAGATTTCTTATCAACTTAATATTATTTCTTAATAACGTGAAAATTACATCATATAAATAAATATTTTTTTAACTGTATTTTTTTTATTTCTCACCAATTTAACAGTATAATGCGGGTCCAGACCACACAAAACCAGACTATAATACGTCACCACTCCGGTCAGTATGGCCGCCACAGCGCTGACCAAGTGCCAGAGTGACGCCGTCTTGCGCGTCATATTGACGTGAGGCCCGTAACGCCATATAAAAGGGTCAGTTACGTAAATACAGAGCGCTGGCGATAAGAAAAGTCCTAGAAAAGTATGGAAAATGGTGGTTACACTGTCTATTTTGATCTCTATCTCCCCTCAATGGTGAATTTGATTCATATTGACAGTAGTATAATTAAAAATACAAGTATACGATATTGTATCGTAATCTTTCTGGTTACAGAAAATTTTTCGTAGTGCTTCTTTATAATTGACAATGGGTTCTAGGCCATGTCGTTCTGACTGTCGGTCACTCAATAATAGAAGAGTCTTATATATGTACCTACATACATACATTTTATTAAACTATCAGTTATTTATATAATATACTAAGTCTTGAGGCCAGTCGTGGCGCAGGGGCACAAAGTGTGACTGTAAAATCGACTGGTTGTGGGTTTGATCCCCACTCGAGGAAATGAAATATTTATTAAAATTTATATTTTTATTTCTTCGCTCTGATTTCAGAGCAAAGGGCGGCATTGAATTCCAATTACATTTCATTTTCCATTTCCAAGAACTCTACACGCAATGCCTCCATAGGTCGGTGAAAAATAGGGAACGGAGTGTCTTAACATTAGGTTCCCTTTGTCTACCCAGCTATGTGCGGGATACAGCGTGAAGCTAATACTAAGTCTTGATCTAGTTTTAAAAGAAATGCTTAGTTTGTTGAGTTCATCACCATTTTTACATGAGAACCTTCACACTGTATCCAGCATATAGCAGGATCGTCAAACGTTTATATACGACGTTTATATAAACGAATACAGTGTTAAATCATTCCTTTCTCCACGTCTCGTTCGATTTTAGTCGTGTCTCGAGTTTATATCGTTTGGTTACCAGAGCGAAAAAAAATCAATTTTAAATTCAGTTAACAAATAATTATTAATATATTAAAATATATACCTAATAAAACACCAAAAAAGCATTGATGAGGGAAATGAGTGGCGACGAACATTCTAGCAAGTATCACTGAAACTATACCAAATCCAAAAAAAGGAAAAGTTATATATTTCCACCACCATATTGTCCATTTTCTGTAAAAAAAAATTAAAAAATATTAGCTTCACCGCTATAGTAATCAATGAATAACTTAATTGATAATAATAAAAAAAGGCCATTTAGTGTTGCAGGGTCACAAGTGTAAACGCGACGGTTATGGGTTTGATTTGATTGAGATGATGGAGTGAAATATGAAATATTTTAATTCCTTCGCTCTGGTGATGAGGTGAAAGCGCGAAGTTGAGTTCCGCTACTCAACACGCCTCAACAAGCCTTAAGCCAATCAGTGTTGTCAGTCATATAACAATCTAACAAGGCAGTTCTCCGAAGAAGTTAACTGAATAAATTTTTTTCTTTTTTTTCTTGTTATTCTCCACACTGTATACCGTATGAGAAATCGCCTGTTGGGTGGCGCAACCATATATGGTATTTATCATAATAACTGTGTTGTGCCTTGCCAGGACAGAGAAGTAGTTATAAATTAAATAAGCCTATAACCGTCACATTGTGTGTGAATACATATTATTTTATTTCATTAAAAAATATATATATTCTTTGAAATGAAAAAAAAAACAAGTTCCCTAATGACCTAAAAATTACAAATTGAAAGCTAAATAAATTCCAATTTTTATATTCACGACGAAACGAATGACTAGCTAGCGTCATTCGTAGCATCAAAAAAAAATCATTTACCTATCATTTATAATATGAGATATCCACATTACAACCAATATCAGTACAGATGCTGCAGCTGTTGTATGACCTGAAGGGTTACCTGGGCCCGTCATACAAGTTTGTTTAGTTTGTATTAAATATGGCTTGTCAGTTTTGTAGAAGGTTGTCTCTTGTATCCACCAGTAGGGACGATCTTCTAGTAACCACCTGGAAAATTAAATTTTGAGTTTACTTTTAAAAAGGGTAGCTAAATAAATAGAAAGAATAGAATAGACATTTAATTTTAAGATGCCATTGTCGCACGGTGCCCCAATGTGTGATTATAAGAAAGATGGCTGTGTGTTCAATTCCCACTTGTGGTGAGAATAATTACTTTGGTAAAATGGAAAAGGGATGTTATAACGGAACATTAAGTTGCTTTTGCCTACCCTGAAAAGAACAAAGCTAATAAAAAAAAAATAACAACATACATAAATAATGTGGTAAATTTGGCTCTCAATTTACAAGAATCAGAGCTAAAAAGGCATATCTGCTTCAACTCAGTGTTCTCACATTGCAACGCCATAAAATGGCCTAGTATGAGTTACTACAGAAGCAACAGAAAACAAATATTATTTTTTTACATTTTTAGCTGGCTGTCTATAAACTTTTTTGGTATGTAGATTACTTACATATGTTCTTTAAATCATTTTATAGGTCTGAACACATAAAATGCAATCCAAAAATTCTTTACTCACCATTTGATTATAGAATTCAACCATCCACCGAAAGCCATAACAAAAACCAATTGAGTAGCAAATACTGAATCTATTATTGAAATGAGTGGAAACAATACTTCTATAATATTATGTGGATCTGATATTTTATTAACCAGTTCAAAATATCCTGCATAATCCTCCAACCTGAAAATATATATTAAAGGCAATAAAACATCAAGAAATTTTACTTCTTTACTAATATTGTAAAGCCGAGGGGTTTGTTTGGCTCAACACACTAATCTCAAGAGTTGTTCATGTTGAAGATTAAAACTACAACTGTCTTTGAAGGCTTTCACTTAGTCTAAGCCTAAATTATAGCCTTACTCTGAAGATGAAATTTGGATGTAACATTTGATAATATATACATTTAGAATATCTGGCGTATATTTTCTTCATATTGGAGTTTAGTATAGGAGTTCAAAAATATAGATTAAAAAGATTACGTTAAGTAGATATATTCCCATAATTTAATATTCACAAATGGTCTGAGTAGTATGTAATACAAAGAAAATGTTTATTTTTAACGTTTTTATACTTTTGTTCCACACGGCTAAATAAGTATTTAAAATAAATATATTTTTAAAAATTTTAGTAATAGAGTGTAAATCAATATTTACCAATATTGAACAAGTTCGATGCAAGATACTCCTAATGCGTATATTTGCTCCATTATTTATAATATAGGTTTAGTGGTTTAATTTCACATAATACTGCAGTAATTTAAATTTTTAACGAGGAAATAATTTGCTACAATTCAAATCATAACAAGGCGATGTTATTTAACAGGAAATCGTGAACTGTCAAAATAATGACATCCAAGATTGCAACTTAAGAATAATAAAATTTTAGAAGTTTATTTCTATTTATTTATGTAAATACAATAATACCCAATTATTTTTATTCTTAAAAAATAGTTATTTATATTTACATATTTTTTACTTTAAATAGTAGAAATGTTTTATGGTAAACACTGTTGCTTGTAGAATTATTATAGATGGCGCTTATTTTGTTATTAGTTAAATAATTGAACAACAGATGGAGGCTCTGCCAATCAATACAAGCTACACTACGAGAGTCGTATTTTAAATATTTTATAGTAACGAGCGTTGAAATTCAACTATTTTATACGAGCGTACGACTGTGAACGCGACAGGTCGTGAGTTTGATTCCCACTCGAGAAAATGAAATGTTATTTTCATTTCCTCGCTCTGGTAACGAAAACAATTCGAATATCAAATTATTATTTGTTACCTAGGCCTTTAGTTCAGCCATTCAATATGCTTCCGAATTCGGTTGAATGTGTGGAACTGAAGATACCTTAGGTCTACCTATAGCATTTTTTATTAAAATAACAAAAATAACAAGATATATAACTAATCCTACTTATAAAAATATATATGGGAAAAATATACATGCGGTCGATGACGGCGATAGCGTGGAAATATTCATATTCCCCGAAGGGCTATGTATGTATAAGCAATAACGTAAATGTTATAACTAAAGAAAATTATAATTTTATTTGAAAAAGAAAAAGAGAATGTGTTGCTTTTTATTTTTAAAAACATTTTATACTTACTTTTATTGTAAAATTTTTTAAATTAAAATTATATTAACTACACGCTGTATTCCGCACAGAGCAGGGTAGACAGAGGGAACCTAGTGTTAAGACACTCCGTACCCCACTTTCCGCCGAGTTCTGGAGGTTGCGTGTTGAGTGGTGGAACCTTAACGCCGCGCTTTAAGGTTTATCTGAGTAAAAATATGTATATATTGCGTGCTTATTAGTGAGAAGGCTGGACAATTAAAAAAATGGCATTTAATATCTTTTAATAAATGTTTTTTATAATTATTTATACACATTTGTATATAACTGTTAAAGCGATAATTGCCCGTTCGATTTCTACTTGGGGCAATAACTTATATGCATTTCCTTGTTCTGGCAGGACTTACCGGAGCGTGGAATTTCACATAATATTTAAAGTCGCGGACTCGAGCCTAAAAGCGAGGAACAGAATGTTTGACACTAGAGCCCGTATTTATATAGGTAAGCTAAACGCATCTTAAGATCGATCTCAGAGACGAATCGTCTACTCATGTCCCTTGCCACGAGGGCTTCTAAAAATATTATCTAGATAAGATAATATTTTTTAAGCTGAGCACAATAATTCAGATTAATTACCTCCTCATTTTTTATAATATTTTTATTTTTCGCTAACTCAATGTAATAGAATTAGAAATTGCAAGAAATTTTCCATAAAATTAGCAATTGTATCTTTATTTATAGGGTAATCATATTTTTTACTTACTAAATAATGTATATAAAATTTAAATTAAAGCCGTCGTGACCTAATGGCAAAGGCGTACGAATGTAAATTCGACGGTTGCGGGTTCGATGCCCTCTCGGGGGAATCAAACATATTTTTTTTGTTTGTTTTTTTGTTCATTATCACGCTCTAGTAACGAGGCAAAGCGCAACGAGTTGAATTTCGCCACTCATCACGCAATGCCTCAACAAGAATTTGGTGGAAAGTGGGAAACGGGAGTGTTTTAATGGAAAACGAATTAATACGGAGTGGGCCT
The DNA here is from genome assembly GCA_018231645.1 of Heliconius ricini. Classification (NCBI taxonomy): domain Eukaryota; kingdom Metazoa; phylum Arthropoda; class Insecta; order Lepidoptera; family Nymphalidae; genus Heliconius; species Heliconius ricini. Next base: position 23,418 of record DVQM01000042.1, on the reverse strand, counting down.
TAGTCCCAGTGTTTCTCTCTATCTGCTACACAGTGTTACTCTGCTATCTGCTACAGCGTGAAGCTAAAAAACCTCTGCGGGTAGATACTATAAAAAGTGGCAACTTAACATTCAAAGTAAATAAAACAAGTAACGTATATAACTTCATATCTTTTTATATTTAATATTCATGTACATTGAGCCTATAGTTACTAACATTTAAAATGATGAAAGTTTAAAATCTATGAACACTTAATTACCAATAAATTTACATATATTTTTTTACAATATATCGTTAAGGTTAAAATACATTCCTCCCACGTCATCGATATTTTTATTTACAAATCGGCGGTTATTATACCAGTATATGTGTCTAACATTATAGGCGAAATTTAATTTTAAAAATTGATTATTACTAATACATGGAAAAATATTAATGGAAAAAAAACTTTTTTTAAAAAATGATCTTTTTAAATTTAGGGAACGTGATGAAAAATATTTTTCTATATTGGTAATTTTACGCACATTTAACATTAAATTCCAACATAAAAAAAATAAAAATATTTGTACACAATGGAATGGATTTACAAAATGTCTTTTATACATTTTTAAATTAAGTCTTATCTTGTATTATTTTATTATAATTTATTACTATAAAATATTAACTATAAATAATATATTAAAAATGCTCGCCTCTCACATCTTAAATGATAAAAAAGTTTTTACCATTTTAATTTTGATCTTTTATATTTTCCAACGATACATAGTTTAAGTATCTAAATATTACATCTAAATTTAAATAAATAATTAATAATCTTAAAAACTTATTTACATATACACATAACATAACACCATAGTTTGACTTCGACATGACAGTTGACATTTCATGTCAATTATTTATTTACAAAATGGCGCGAAAATTATTATTTAAACAAGTTTAAAATAAAATAATTATGTCTAGACTATTTAAAACCGCCATCTTAAAACGTATTTAAAACTAGTCTTATTTATCAACGTTTAAATTGAAATTTTGGTACGCGGGCCGCAGGTTGTTGTCTGCGTTGACAGGGGAAGGTGGGGTCGGTGGGATGTAGGGATATCTTGGGTAAGGAGGGTAGGGGTAAGGGTAGCCGGAGGGTAATAATTGAGGGTTATGGAAGGGAGGTAAGAGGGCAGGGGAAGGATAACCATAGGGAAGTCCCACAGATGATGCAGCGGCCTGTAAAATAGACGCGGCGAAGGCAGGATCGCTATAAACGGCGGCATAAGGCCAGGCCACTGCGATGCGTTGTCTTTTGTCTTTCATTCGACGATTTTGAAACCATACCTGTTGACAAAAGAAAATTTAATTAGTAAATTGAATCAATGTAAGTGAAAGGAAATGGAGTATTTACATGTCCTCGCTAAAATAAGAAAAAAACCTCGTTAAGCTTAGTCATTAAAACAAAACCTCTCTAACACTAGTTTCCCTCTTGGTACTCGGCTAAATGCGTGAGTCTAAATCATTTATTCATAAAATACTTAAGTAAAAACCAATATTCTAGCTTTTATACATGTGATATACCATAGAAATTTTATCGTCTGCCATTCATGTCATATGTTAATTCAATATAAAATAATAAAACAAGTCCTACAGTCATAAAGAATTCGAAAAACACTATTAAAACTGGAATCAGACCAATAAACGGGTATCAATAAATACCTAATGTGTTATCACTCAGATTTATTTCGACGATCATTCTTACATTTACAGCTGAGCTGAGCTGTACTTCACACACTATCGCTAATTAATTACGTATTATATACACTAAAATATATTATTGCGGCGGAAAAGTTATATAAAATCTCAAATTTATTTATATTTTAAGGTTAAGATTTGCATATGTGCAAATAATGAAATGTACAAATTCTTTAATTAATTGCGTTCTAATAACATTTTCTACTATAAACAAGATGTCAGCAAAAACACAATGTAATTTAGCAAGTAAGTTATAATTACTATATTGTAATTATGAATTAATAGAACATGTCGGTGCTATCCGTCGAGTGGTTATCGTGTCCGTAACGTAAAACGCCTAAAAATTAAATAGTTTTCTTTTTATTATCAAAAATAAAATAGATAACATAAAAAACAATACTCCACTATCTTTAATATTTTATCTTTCAAAAAAGATTTGAGGTGATAATTTTGCAAACTAATACCCGCTGAACTGATACTGAATATGTAAATACTACAAAAAAATAACATTATTTCAGAGCTATTTTATGAATATACACTAACGGTATATCAAAGGAAAACAATCGTACAGTAAGCAAAAACATTGAAAGCAATACTAAAATCATTAAAGCAGTTATGGCCGTTTACAACAAATGCCTAAATAAATACCCTAAGAACCTTTAAAACGCCTTTGTACGAATACAGTACGACGTGTTAATTGACGGGAATTTTGCAGTAAAATTGCACGCAAAATGGCCGCCTTATGTTAAGTCATAACAAAAATAATTTCTTTCTATTTTTCTAATTTGTTAATATATACAGCCGTACAGCATTATTAGATATACACACGTACTAAAGTTACAATTTTAAAGAAATAAGAAGTAGCCAGGAAGTGGGAAACAGAGTGTTTTAGCACTCTGATCCTCTCTGTCCACTCTGAAATCTGTTATTATTTTATAAAGCAGTGAAATATATTATAAAATTTTAAAAAATCATTTCATAATTATACTTTTTCAATATAATATATTTTTTTCTCATACCGCAATAAAACTTCATCACAATAAGCAAACACACGAAATCTCTAGGTTTATTACGCATCAAATGGTAGCCGCGGTTTAATTAAATAGTTTTTAATTGGTACCATCGCACCATAAAACAGATGCTCAACCATAGACAACTGATGCTTATAATTATGTTTTACATTTTACTTGAATACATGTTCGGAATGTAAAAGAAATAACTTAACAAATCAAAAAATTAATATATAGAGTGCCTAAATATACTTAATGTTCCTTTTTCTCTTTGACTATAAATACTGTTATATATTTTAAAAATAATTAAAATAAATATTAAAATTGCTAATAATACAAAACAATATAAATTTAACCAAAATAAATTTATGTTGTTGAGAAAAATCAATATAAATAAAAAAAAACGAAATAAAATTAGCTCTAAGCTCTACCTAATCATAAAACAATAAACCAAAAAGAACAAACCAACCAAAATTAACTTGTCTACCACTCGATAAAAGGCGCAGTCAATCCTTCACATCCATAGTTTACTAATGATAAGCCTCTTTTATATTTTTTCTAAGCTTCAAAATGTTCTTTTCGGCATTAATGTTCATTAGCGTCGCACAGCTACTGAATAATTCGGTCGGTTTCTTTTATTAATGCACATCAACAAATTAGCGTGAATGTAAAATTCGAATGAGCTATAAACACGTTTCTTACCGGTTTTCTTTTTTTTTATTTAGTGGAAGTGATAATTGACATTATGACTCGACGGCCAGTGTTTACGGAGAATTTGAATTTAAATTGGCGTACGGTATTTGAATGTGGAATTAATTATGTTATATTGGTACATAGTAAAAACTGATTTGATAATCGTAACGTTAATGAATATTATATAGAAATTATTTTTATTTTCGTTTTAATTGCACATTGGTAACTCAATAAAGATTTTTGTGTAGTTTAAACGATTGCAATACTTAAACATGAGCAAATGTGGTTTTATGTGACTTCAAAAGCACCATTACTTTACTGAAATTACGTTTTATCAATTGTCTTCAAAGAATCTGTCTTTAAATTATCTACTTACTCGTGTAAACACCTAGACATAAAATGTGTAACTAATAATAAATTTTCACATCTAGGTATTCTCATAACATATGCATGCATTTAGATGTTACGGCGATCTAAATGACATTTTTTATCACCTTTTTTCTTTCTTTATCATTTTAGCATTAAAAATACCATACGAAGTAATAATTAAGACACAAATGTCAGTAACAAGTTCAAATTGTTTTACTTGTCAATATCGTGTTTCTGCGTATTAGCCAAACAGCATAAATTGTACGTGATGGAAATTATTGGGGCTCTAATTGAAGCATCATACCGTAGTTGTAAAACACTAAACAACGTTTGTAAATAGGACATCGGCTGCGTTCACAATGGATAGCAAAACTTGTCGTTGTAGGTACCGTTTAAGTTGGGCGGTGATAGCCAATTTTAGCCACATATAAAATATGTAATTTTAAAATAACCTACTTAATCGTAGTATATTCGTGAATATTAATTAAAAAATTGTTTAGAAAACAACAATCAACAGATAATTAATAAATTATAAATAAATATAATAATTAACAAACTATGACTTTTCTGCGTTTAAAGTATTAGTGAAAACTATTGTTATGCACTATTTGTTTGTCAATTTATTTGTAAATAACTTTGGAAACACTACAGATAAAATACACTTAGAACATTGATATCAACGTCAAATGACAAACTTAGGCTACTGCTGAAAACAAAGAGCCTTATACCGATTTGACATCTTTCGAAAGTGCCTTGAAGCTCTATATTAATATTTAGTATGTAGTATTACGAAAACACGTCATTTTGTGAATGATTCAGGTCACGATGTGGGTGGGTTGTTGTGAAACAGTTACAAAATGTAATGTAAGTACGTAGGTATGAATGTGTGGGCTTTTCAGCTAAACATGATGAAAAGTTTTGTCAAACAATTAGGTATTTGGGACCTTCAACTTTTTTTAAAAAGGCTTTCGAAACTTAAGAATTTTCTTTAAATACGTATAAGCGTTAAGGAAATTGCACATGAATCTATACTCTGTAATTAATATTAGAAAGCTTCGTCATTTGATTTTACTCGCTACATAGTCAATTTTTCGAGGCTAAGGCGTACGAAAACTGCGAATTAAATTTTTATGTTACTTCAAAACATTTTCTTGCACCAATTGACCTTTTTATTACACACAAAAAAGTAAACTAAACAAATTTTACCTTAATAGTAGATTCTGGTAGCTGCAATTGTGCCGCAAGTTCACATCTTCTCGGTCGCGATACATAATTTTCTTTCATAAACTCCTTTTCTAGACGCGCAAGCTGTTCTCGAGTGAAAGCTGTGCGGTATCGCCTGTTTAAAAAAAGTATTATTACTAAATATTAATTAATGAATAAATAAATAATAATAAAAAAATATATATGCTCTTTTTATAGTCTCGAAAATTATTTATTTTAATTCATGACAAGAAGTAATCGTTAGACAATTCCAAATTTTATATAAGTACTTTAATCAAATGAAGTATTTCAAAAACCTTTTATTTCTTACCTAATATTAGGATCTGGTGCCGAGCTAGATGTGTTGATTGGTTCCGATTGTGGACTTAAGGATTCTGTGGACAAAAAATATTATTAATATTTTGAATTAAGTACCGCAATACTTTGCATAGGCTCTATTCTAATATTTTTTTAGAATTTCAATGAACTTTCTTAGAAGAAAGCCATATTTTCTTTTATTTCAAAGAAAAGAAAAGAAAAAAATGCGTTACAAAATGTAAAGTAACGAGCAAAAATTAACAAGTGCTTTGCTATTGATTTGATTGGTTCAAACCATTGGCTCAATAATGACTTATCTTTTCAAAGGAGCTCTAAAGGGTTATAAGTAGTACTTAGAGCGGCAAGCTTTAATGTTATCTTAATTACTGTTTTGTCTAGACATCAGCTACTTGCTTAAACTCCTTTTATGTGTACGGCTAAATATAAATAGATATCTTTTAATAATACATTTAAGGTTTATTAAATGATATAAATATTCATAAAATATTTGATTAGAATCAGTTATAATATGGAAAAATAAAATTAAATGATTTTATGCTTTTAAATATAAATGGTCAATTATTTATGTACTGTGTACACTTTAACATGAAATTTCATTAAAAATAAAAAATAAAAACAAATTTAAAATAATTAGGTTGTACGTCATGACATATAAAAAAAGTTGTTGTGACCGGAAACAATTGAACGTCTTAATCATGCCGCCATTACTGCCATAGATAGTTATAGAGTATAGACAAAACTTGAAAGCTTCCACCAATGTCAATACACTGTTTTTAGTACCACTTCTAACTAATAAGAGATGTAAAGTCGGCATTTTTTTCAAAATCTAAACCTTCGGTGCCTTTGTAATATACTTATATGCGGTTCATGGGAAAATATTTAATTAGAAAATAGCTTATTTGTATTTGTTTTGTTAATGTACGTTTTGAAACTCAAGGCGTGCAATTAACACCTACGGCTACTGGTTTCTAGTCGAGGATTTTATGATAAGTCAATTTTAACTAATAAGTTGTAGGTACAATACAGTTTTTATATAAACAATAGTATATTGAATTAAATTTGTTGGTTAATTAATCATTTTATTAAAAAATAAAACAATTATTGAAGTAGCTACTTTATATAATCTATTTTTATTCTTTTGTTCATTGTTCAATGTTCCCAAGTAGATATAGTTTAATTAAGCACTAAACCAATTGCCCTTTTTTATAAATTCCATACGGTACTAATTTTATTTATTTCTATACTTCATTGGAAATCAACAATATACGCAATTATATTTTTGAAACAAAATAAATTGAACAAACACACTGTTTACATAATTATATAAAACATCGTCGTAGTCGTCATATATTCAATTAGCATATCGTGAATTTCGCAGGCAAATGACTATCATTATAGAACATTTATTACAAGTGTTCAATACTGTTGGGGTCCTTAAGCACCCATATGTTGTAATAAAATAATAAATAGGTAATATATTTTTATATATATAGCATTCAAATACTTGATAAAATTAAAAAGCTTCTGTTGGTAAATTACGGCAGGATGTCTTTCAGCCTAGTAAATGATTAAAATCTTTGATATAAAATTTTGTATTTTTTCTTCATCACAAATGCTACTTAATATTATTGATATATTTATTTTAAAATAATTTATTTATTTGAAAAAAAAAAACGATCATTTTTAAATTCTGAAATGATTTATAATATTCATTATCTGCCGTATATTTTTATTAAAGTTTGGCATTGACCCGAGAACTAATTTTACTAAATATGTCTCTACCACTTGACTAGTTCCCATGCTGGGTGGCGACAGAACACTTAAACAATTTGCAAATAGTCTAGCCGCACTTCCTTTAATATTAGTATTTTTTATAATCTTCTAACTTTTAAATTACTTCCCAGCTGCTGTGGCGTGTGTCTTATTATTTTTTTAGCTTCATCCCGCATGTTTTCCGCATATATGCTATATGCGTTAAGTAGAGAGTAGGTAAGTTGAGTTAACCTAGTGTTAACACTTTCCTTTCTCTACTTTTCACATAACTTTCAAAACATTTTGAGCTGAGCAAATCTCTACACCGCGCTCTGCCTTGTAATAAAAATTTTAAATAATGTATTCCATAACACAAATTGAACCCACAACCATCTCGTTTACAGGCACACGCTAAGCCACTGCCCCATGATAGCCCCAAAAAAATATGTCATAGACAAATTTGAGTGCTTCCTCATTTAGTTTCCGTTTCGTTTTTAAATGTATTTATAACTGGCGACATGTTTTATAGAGACGTTTTGAAGTGTGTTGGATAAGTATTAAGTGGTTCTTTTTTATTTTAAACATGCTTTTAGTGTAACTTATCCTTTCTTTAGATTTTTTTTTCATTATATTTATTGAAATACTTATCCCTGCAGATAATATATATAAATTAATTAATTCAAAGGTAACTGTGATCATTACACTGTCTTATGTTCACGCTGTATCCCACATATTACAAGGTGGGTAGAGCCTTAGGTGAACCTAATATAAGAAGTTATTGCTTGTTAAGTGAAGAGACAGAACGTCGTGCTAGTGCGGAAAAATAAAAATATTTAACTATCCCGAACATCGAACCCTCAACCGCCGTGATTACAGTCAAACGCTGTTCCACTACGCCACGTCGGCTTGTAACAGTGTTTATTTAAATTTCGAAACCCCGTCGGTCCGTCATTGTTTCAAAACACGTTAATTGAACAAACCAATACTGTAGTCATAAAGTTGAAAGATGTAGTAAGGGCGACAACATATGCGGCGCTTTTACACGTACCTACTTACTTATAACTAAAATATATTTTTTACTTGTTTTTTTTTGTTACATTGTTTAATTTCTTTTTTTTTATTGAATCAAGGACTGAAATTGTGAGTTGCCTCGTAGATTGCCAAAAAAAAACCATTATTCCTAGTTTAACTCCGTAGATATTTGTTTTATATCAAAGTAAAATATTTCTATCTTTGAGAAGCTAACAGCTACCTATCAGTAAAAACTTGAATATAATGCACCGTGTCATGTTGGTGAAAAAGTGGAAAAGTGGAACATTTTATTTCAAAAAAGTAACACATAATTGGAAACAACATCACGATTTGTATCCATTATCACTTTCTGAAACATCGATATGTACCTACTCTACGCTTTGAAATATTCAACTTTTTAAAGAACGTATAATATTATTACGTGAAGTAATAAGTTCTTTGACTTTCACGATTATTACGTGAAGTAGATATATTAAGATGCGATGAATAAGGAAAATATTATAGATTTATTTGATATTAAATGTTAACATAATATTATTCAGATAATCCTAAAGATTGAAACAATTTCACGCACGATTTAATCGATTAATCGGTTAAACCGATTACCTTTTCACTAAATGGTTAATTAATAGTGGCCTGACAATTTGGGGACCAAATAGCCCTTGTAATAGCCGTAAAGCGATCCATACATTAACAATAGGAATTATCGAGAATTGCCTTTGCCACCCCACGCCACGCGTCGGTTATTATTCTGTAGTCGCCATGTTTATTGTCTACTGCATTTGTGATTTGAAATTGGAATGCTTTTGATATTGTTTATAGATAATGTTCTGTTGATATATAAACTTTTACTTTCAGTATCTATAGAAGTTTTGTTTTGATTTTAACAGATTAATATGTTAGATGCTAAAATTGCAAAAAAGTTACACTATAGAAACTATTCTACATAATATATGTATAACAGCATAAGTAGACATAAAAAAACGAAATAGATTTTAAGACATTTCAAGCATAGATCTAGATACAAACATATTTTATATATAGTAATCACAACCAAGCAAAAGATTAAAAAATTCCCTACTAATGCAATTGTAAAAATCAAAAGATCTCCCAAAAGAATTAAACCGAATTAGGAAAGATGAAAGCAAAACATTTGCTGAACAATTATCCAATGTAGAGCCAATTACACGGTGTCATCCCTCGGCACGCTCCCCTAAACCAATTTTGATAATAAAATCCGAATCTAGTAGTCGGCAACAATGAAATGAAGATAAATATCTCCGTAGGGGATTCGCCATAAAAACAAATTCAGTTAAGGCCAATTGACTTATGTCCAAGTCGACGTGTAATTAAAACTGTCAAATTGTGGCGGGAATCCACCCACGCTGACAGTTTTCTTTTTCTAAAGGTCAGACAATACATGGCATACATTGGCATCGACAGCTGCGGTTTTACATCAATTATATTGCCGGTAATTAATTTAATTAAATGCTCTAAATTCATCGCAATTCGCTCTAACTGTACTAAATATTAATTGCTTTCACCAATTTTTATCATTTTCGTAGATTTTCTTTAATATTATTTGATCTGAGACTAACTTAGTAAAATGTGATTAAAATTATAGAAAACTAGTAAAAAATATATACATTATTTTTGATTATTAAGTGTTATAGCGTTGTAAAAGACAATTTTTCACAGTAAAAATATTAAAAACTTTATTGTAAGGCTGAAAAAAAATCAAAGACTTTTCAAGAATATACTAGACTATACATTTACCACCATAACGGTAAATATAACCTCTATAAATTTTATGACTGATATACAAAAGGTGGTACGGGACTCAAATATTGGCGGTATCTTTCAAAGCCATTGTAAAAATCTCATAATTGCTTCGTAACACGACAAATTTTTGATTTTAATTCATTTTTGCCAACTTTATTCTTATGTTAAGGAAATAAGGTTGAACATTAAAATATGGCTAGTAAAGATTTTTACCTGCAAAGATGTTAAGTTTGTTTGTACATTTTATGACACAGTTTGTGCGGGCGCTTTTGAAAATGATGCTCCCACAATTAGCAAAATAGTTAGGTGTTAATGGAATATTTTTTTAGCTTTACTTTTTATCACGCACATGGCAGATTAGGCAGAGATAATTTGGGAACCTTAAGTTAAAACACTTCGATCCCGTTAATAAACTGCCGTTCTTAGGCCAATTAATTAAATTATTGATTTGTAAAAAATGTGCGTACTTACAGAAAGTACTGTATTGACTATATATCTACAGTTTAAATTTATCCTATCTATGTTATGTTGTTGGCAATTAGGCATAGAAAACGGCTAAAAATTATTTTTTTTCCTTAGTGTGGACTGTACAATAACATTTAAAAAATGTAAAAGGTACATTTAATTACAGCACTAATATTTAATGTAGATTAAGTATTTACATAATATCTATAATCAAATACCTCTTCTTTTAGGCGACGTAGGTGGCGTATTACGCATAATATTTCTGTACATATGCGAATCAGACATCATATCTGCCGACAGCTCTTTCAATCTACCCATTGAATAATTCCTTAGCTCCGTAATTAAAAATAATAATAAAAGCGAAAAACAATAAAAGCACTGGCAGCTTACAGTTGCGCACTGAAAAAAGTGAACTGTCACTTTGTTTTTATGTGAAACGCCTTACTCACGCACACACCTACAGTCACCTATGTATACTATTTTAGTTGTTATTTAAAAGGCAATAAGGACGGTAGTTGCACACGTCAACACGCGGTTTAGTCTACTAAAAATCTATAATGCGGTAACCAATAACGTAGCTCGTTCCTCTCCCTGCCGAAGGGCGGGGCCGCGATTATATACCTTTCCTTTTCGCTCACGAGCTTTCATAAGCTTTACGTAAACAGTTAAATGTTAAAGCTTGGAGTATACAAGACTTTAGAATTTTTACGATCGAATATTTGGTGTTTCTTTGTTCTATGATTGTAGATAATTTTATTGGTGATATTTCACATTTGTTGAAAATTATTAAAAGTTTTCATAGTGATAGAGAATAATACTAAGTATAAATATAGGTCTGAATAATCATGTAATTAATAATTGTATTTTTTTTTCAACATATCTATTTAAATGTTTTTTACATTCTATTTTTTTAGGTCTATTTATAAAAAGAGTATCAAGATAAATTTGTAGAAGCTAAAATTGTCTACCCAATCATGTCTGTGTGTACCCACCCTAATAATTTAATTCGCTTCATCTCGTTTAATCTCAGCATCATGGCACGTTATTACTCGGCTGAAGTTATTAATACGTTATAACACCTCTGATAAATCGGTTTATATAGTGTTATGCCTTAAACCCTTATATATAAATAGGTACTTATGTTAGGTTGGGGATACTTTACAAAGTTATATAGTTAAGAATAATTATTATTGAATATATAAATACTAATTTTCTATTACTTTGTAGTGTAGGAGTTTTTTCAAACTTGTATTTGTTTTACCTTTTAAATATTATGTCAATAAAAATGTTAAAATATTTTGGATAAATTTATATAGATATTATGAATATCATTCAATTCAATTCAATAATAAATATATTTCTTGAATAGTTTATTAATCATTTTTTATGGGAATAAATTTAATATTCTAAACTAAAACATTAAGTTAATTACGTTTATTATCGTTTATTTAGTTTTAACAGTTTTAACATATTACTATATGTTAATACAAAACGTAAAATAGGTACCTATATTAGGAATCCCAAGTAAAACGAAAATATGGAAGCAATAAAATTTAAAAATCATAATACTTTGAACGATAGCAATAAAAGAGAAATTTCTAACCAATTTCCATTGTTGACGCGGCCACAATACACCGATCTATAATTGAGCAAAGACAACAAAAAAAGTACTATTTGTTTATACATATCTATTGTCTGTGGTCAATTGTACTGGCGGTAAATTTGACAGACATCACGCTGTCACAAAGTCGCAGGGTTGTGTTTGTGTGGAGAAAAGTTGTTGAAACGAACTGCTACTGGAAGCGATGACTTGTTGAAATTGACGCGTGAATAATTTTTGTGTGATTTTCTAAGAAATATGTCTGGTGTATGGATCGATTATTTCTGTATTGACAACAAAATAGCAAGAAGTTTTGAGACTTAAATAGCTTAGTGTATTATTTAGTGACATTTAGTTATTTATGTAAATTAATATCAACTTTTTTACTAAGAGGCCATTGTGGCGCTATGACACTGCGTCTGATTGTAAATGCGACGGTTGTGGGTTCGATTCCAACTCAAAGTGATGAATAAACTATTATGCATAAAGCGTAAAGTTGTTTAATATTTTAAAAATATAAAAAGGAAGTTTTAAACTCTGGCTATATTTTACTTATTGATAAAGGACATACCAAAATGAACGTTAATACTTTTTAAACAAACGGGGCTAACAATTTAAAATACTGAATCAGTGAAAACTACTGAACATATGTAAATAATAATAAAAAATAACTGATAGAAATTATGGGAGAGAAATAAGGTTGTTTCTTTTAGCGAAATAGTCATTTTTTTTTCGCGTCGGTGAACAAGTATATATATACCTTCCTACTAAATAAAAATTTGAAGGCCAACAGCGTATAACCACTATATCTAAAAAAAATAATGACTGGTCTTTTATTAACATTTTTATTCTTTAGATATACCTTTGTATTTATTGAGAGTTGTATATTAGTCCATAGTAAGCTTAGAGAACATGGCTTTGTACTATGAATTACTTTACAATAAAGAAATTAAATCTTTTACCTAAAACATTTGTATACAATATTATATTCATTTGTTTAAAAACACATTATATTTTTATAGTCCTACAATAATGATTTAAGTAAGTTAGTGTGCCGTCGGCGTCGGCACTTTGAAGAACACCATTAACCATTTACCGCTACGTTTTAAACTTTTACAGACCGATATTAGTCTCTTAAGATCATTAAAACCTTATTCTTTTAAAATTCTCTTGTTTCAATTCGGTGCTCAAACTTTTGAACCCAAAAGATATACAAGGGTATCTATTAATATCATTGTTTATTAAAATATAGTTATATAAATTATTTTATGAAGGCATATTCTTAAATTTGGATGCCTAATTAAATCTTAAAAATTCTATATGTTATTTAATTAATATTTCCCAAAAAACCGATTATTTGACTAAATTAGTTAAAATTTAACTTTAAGCCACTTACCGTGTGGTCTATCATCAGCTCCGTCGCTGTCAACTTCGCTCCTGACACTGCCAGGGCTGGCCCTCTTCAAATCCTCAGGTTGACCATCCTGATATCCATTACCCATTCTCTTATCATACGACATGAAAAACGGAAAATTGGGGACTCTACTCTGTTGAAAATAATACCCCATTTTTCCTTCACGTACTTTCAAATCTTCGTCTTCTGAATGTTCATTGAAATCGGTAATTGTATTTTCGATATCGATTTCTGGCGATCGACGGTCGGTGAGACCGACTATCGATTCGATCGAGAAATTTTTTGGTGGTATTTTTGTTTGCATCTTATTGATCTCTGATTCCATCACTTTAAAGAAGTTCACTACACGCACTGGTCACTAACACCCAGATTCAACGTCCGCGTCTGACAGATCTCCGATGAGTTTTGTGGGTGCTGCGAAGATTTAGAATAACCACGCCTTCCAGTGGGGGGTGTTGACTATAATATGAATATGATTTTTGCCATATTACACCTTTGTATATTGTAATAGAGTTCAATTTTAAGCAAAAAACTTCAATGTTTCTGTAAAAAACACGTTTGCAGGCATTTTAAACTTTACAGTTCTTGATATAAAGTTAAAATCAAGTTTAACGTAGAAAAGTAATATAATTGCACGTAATCTGTTGCGGTTTAACGTAAAAAGGTTTTCTTTTTCTTACATAGCGATGAAACCTTTTTTTGCGCTTCAACAAATGATTTATGGATTATATAAAGTTATTATTATTTTTAGGCGCCGTTTTCCTTTTTTTCGAATAATTATTTTATTATTGAAACTTATTATTAAGTCATTCGTATAGTAATTTAATTTCTTAAAACATCAATCGTTAAAGAGTTTGTTTGGTTGTAATCTCAGTTTGTATGGTGAGCCTAAGATTACCATAGTAGTTCCTGAGAAACTAGTTCGAAATGAAAATGTTTTTCGGGATGGTTAGTTCATTTATCTAGCTTAGGCATATTTCACACAGAACGTGTCGCATATTATACAAAAGTTAGGTATTCTTTGACCGCGCAAGCGTAGCCGCGGGAGATAACTAGTTTACTTATAAATAACGAAATTACCGATTCATATATAATTACTAATATAATTATTTTTTCTATTTCACGCTATATCCCCTTTGTATGTCCATGCTAGGTAGTTAGAGACGCAACGACTGGCTTCAGTTACTAATACAATTAATATATGAATTACTACCAAAAATTATTAAACATTACCTTTTTCTAAATCGGTAAAAATGTATAGGTCTTAATATACCACATGAAGACGTCACCGATAATGTGTGGTCGCCTAGCCGGCTTAATAAACCCGTCACGGTCGCTATAAACGGAACTTTATTAAGTTCACTGACTTAGATTTATGGTGTTTGATTTTGGCCGTTTTTCTATACAAGATTCTTTTTAGCATCACGCTGTATCACGCATATAAAAGGGGAGGCAGAGGGAAGCTAGTGTTAAGATGTTCTGTTCCCCATCATCCGACCAATTTTCTTTATGTGTTAAGTTGCGTCTTTTCTATTTTCACTTACCAAAGGCCACTTACCACTTATTAAATAATTGATTCTCCCAAGTGGGAATCGAACCAAAAACCGTCGCATTTACAGTCACACACTGCCACTGCACCACAACTCTTTGATTATACACATGATGTTTATTTATTTTCACATACTTGCATATGTAATTATATCCTTATGCCTCATTGTGTTGAACAACAAAAAAAAACAAATAAAATTCCTAAGGTAAGGTATTTTTCAGTTGTTAAGATTCGTCGTGACTGGGATGACACGAACCTCAACATCCATCCTGTTATTATAACATATATAATTGTTTTATAATTGTTCTATTATTTATCTTGATTTTTATACATTAGAAAAGAGAAAGATATTAGGACTCACTTAATATTCTCATGACAATAACACAAAAAATATATAGGTATCTAAACTAACAGACGCCTAAACAAACAAAATATAAACCCGGCTACCAACATTAGGCACGCCTAACAAAACAAAAACGTTTAATATGTATAACATTATTAACATAAGAGATAATAGTCACAGATAAAAAAGGAAACTTATTTTTGATTGGGCAATTTTTTTTCGCCATCAAACAGATTCGCATAATATTGCTATAACAGAGTGAACATCCGCTAATAGATAAGGGCAATAAATGATAAGCGTATTACGGAAGAAGCTTGCTTGTAGGGTGGATATGTCGGAGACATCTAACGTAAAGGCCCCTTAGAGAATATATATAATTTTTTTACTGTGACGCATCAGCCGGGATCCGTCTCTGTGTAACCACAGGTAATTGCCCAGAGACGGTCGCCGGTTAATGCGTAGAAACTATCGAAAATGTGGAAATCTAAACTAGGACTATAGAATGAATAGTCAAAGAGACACTAGTGTTAAGATATTTCGTTTCCCACTGTCTATCTCAATTTAAAGACAGTGAGAATTAAGTTACGAAACGCCCTCGTTTTATTTTATATTAGAGACAATGAGAATATTTCTTTCTCCTGACAGGCAATCATACCCACAGTCGTAACGGTTACAGTCTCCCGGTGTATCGCTACGGCACGGCAACGGGACGCAACGTATTCTTGAATTAGCGTTTAAATGGATAAACAGAGAGACGAATTTTCATAGGTATTTAAAAATATATGTGCAAGGTGATGGAATCTGATAACGTATTTTGTGTGACATAGTAACTTTCTTCTTTTTCATAATAATACTAGAATAAAGTTGAACCAATATCAGAACTAATCCAATTTTACCTGCTATTATATTACTATTATAACAAATAAATTTAAAAAGTAAGTGTGTTTAAATAAAAATGGCTTACCTATATGCAGAGATGAATATTTTTTATTAAAAATTAAATATTTTACCTTAGGGAACTCCCTGAGATAAAATAGTAATATTTTTAGACAGTTGTCTAAGTATCATCAAAATCGACTAAGTAGATTTGAGGTATGGGCAATCACTTATTTCTGAAGAGGACATTAGGTTCCTACAATATACATAATATGTAACTACGTACTTTGGTAATCATTAGACCATTGAAAGTAGATTTTTTTATGAAGTTCTTAATGTATTATTTTATATATCTTACTTTTATTAATATTATTGTATCTTATAGGCCGTCATGACGCAGAGACACAGCGTCCGATTGTAGACATGGCGATTTTGAGTTTTATTTCCACTTGGAAGGTCGATATTTTCTCGTTTTTGTAACAAAACAAAACATTTGGAGTTTCTTTATTTTTTTAACACTCTGTTCCGTCTGCCTGTAGGATACAGCGTGAAACTAGAAGAAATAAAATCTACCGCGCATTCTATTTCGACCAACAGTACCTAAAAAAATCAAATATAACACGAATATTAGTCAGAGTCACGCTAAGAATATTTCCTAATAATATACCATGAGAAATATATCGAATAGATCGAGATAAAGCGTTATAAATGATAAGGGAATTGCTTGGAAGATGTTATATTGAGTAGGGTGACCATACGTTTAGTAGGATCTTAAAAGTACATATGTTTATTACATGTGATATGAGAAAGTTGAGGACAGTCGTGGTGCAGAGGCTTAAAGTGTGACTGTTAAAGTGGTTGTGGGTTCGATTCCCACTCAAGAAAATGAAATATTTATTCAAATGTATATTTCCATTTCTTCGCTCTAGTGCCGAGGCAAAGCGCCGCACCAGAGCGAAGAAATGGAAATATAAATTCTTATTGTTAAGACTTTTAACACTAGATTCCCTGCTGTGTGTGGCATACTGCGTAAAGCTGATATGAGAAACTGTCGAGGCCGCCGTGGCGCAGTGGAACAAATAATTTAACATATCAGTTTTTCTCGCTCTTGCAACTAGACAAAGCGCAGCATTCAGTCCCGCCACTGAATTCCTACAAAATCGGTGGAAAATGAAGAACGGAGTGTCTTAACACTAGATAATTTCTCCTTGAGTATCCTGCTATCTTGCGGGATACAGCGTTCGTGCGCTCGTGAAACCATTAAAAATAAACGCGATGATCATATATTATAAAATATATTTTTATTTCTCCTTTCTAGCAGTGGCATTGAGTTCCAACACTCAACATGCAATGTCCCGTAAATTCGTGGAAAATGTGTAAGAAGTGTTTTTCACTAAGTTTCCTTTGCCTACCTAAACTACTTTGAAATATTTTTTGAAGTAATAACTAAAATAACGACGCGAGAAAAATAATATTTCAAAATTTAATTGATGATATTAAACAAATAATTATTATATTTCATCGAAATAAAAAAAAAGCTTTTTGTACCAAACACATTAAAGTATTAAACAGAAGATGCGCAAAGCAAAACAACAATATAGGCAAGCCAATTATAGCGACTCAGCGACTAATGAAAAATAAGGCAATGAATATTAAGCCAGCAGACGCGTCACTCTATTATTTAGCGGATACGACGTGAGGTATTGCTGTATAATATGTTTTAGACTGTACGATTTGTCGTGTCGTGTTGAGATTGATACATGGTGCACAGTTTATAGACATGTTTGTAGATATATTTTTGGGATATTAAATATAATACAAAAATTAAAACATAGAATTTGTTATGTTCATATTTACAAAAAGCTAATTTTGGAATATTTTTAATTTTCTAATATTTTGTTAGCGTTATTACGGTCATTGTGAAAGCTCTGCACCAATAGAACATCCCTATTGGCGCAAAGATATCTCAGCGTTGTTCTTTGTCTAAAATTATTTATGTCTTTGGTTAATTTGCGAAACTTTGACAAAGATTTTCATAAAGATTAAACTAAAGGAAGTATCGTTTCTTTTACGCACAGGTACACTCTTTCTTATCTTATTTTCTGTGAATACGATAAAAACAATAATAGGAAATTTATATTAATACTATGGGGCCAGTGGCGCAGGGTACAAGATGTGACTTTAAATTCGACTAGGTGTGGATTCAATCCTCATTCGACTTCATTTCTTCGCTCTGGTGTGCCAAAGCGCGGCGTTGAGTTCCGCAACTCAACACGCAATACCCCCAGAACTTGGCGGAAAGTGGAAAATGGTGTGTCTTAACAGTAGGTTCCCTCTGTTTACTCTACTGTGTGAGCCATACAGCGTGAAGCTGATTTATTTATTTTCTTTTTATACTAATATTATAAAGTTTAAGACTTTGTTTGAATAAGCCCGCTATTCTCAGGAAGAAAAGAAAATATTATTACGCTGGATTGTTCAGTTGGTGAGGAAGGCTGCTCGCTACATTAGAATCAGAGCGTAGAAGTACCTCACTGTAGCTGCAGTCACAAGTCAAACTGACCACGCGAGTGAGGCCACAAGTACTTACTAGTATTATGATTTTTGTAGTTGACGCCATTATTTGAAAAATCATATTTTGTATACCAACACGATAAATCTTATGATTTAAAGAACCTTTCGAAAATTCGGGGTGCATAATATACAAAAGGATAGAGTTGGCATTCATTCAATCTTCATTCTGAGCAATATAAGGAAAAGCTTGATTATTTGTAATACTTTCTCATGAAACACGCACCTATTATGTATAAAATACAATCTTCGCTTAAAAGGTTTCCCAAAAAACACGTATTTTTAATTTTTTAAAGAGCTAAGAAAAAATATTATTTCCCTCGAATGAGAATTCCTTTTCCTCAACTTTTACAATTAAGTTTACTCTACAACTTACAAACTTACAAAACCAATATTGTCGCGTTTTAAAAATTTATTGACGTATTGAAAAATAAAAAAATAATGCCATGGTGGTGCAACAGTGGAATTATTTCTTCGCGTCAACAACAAAATGTCTTAGAAATTAGGCAGAAAGTGGAGGACCAAGTGTCTTAACCTACCATGGTGAAACGTGAATTTAATAAAAATCATTTTAGAAATAATCTATCCTTTAAGAATTTCTATTTACATATTTTAAAACAAAGATGCTAACTTTGAATCCTTTGAAAAATACTATTACCGCATTTTCGGGAACTTCTACGCACAGACAATGGTATCTCAGGAGTCATTATTCTCAGCGTACATTGTTCTGACATGTTTGGTAACAGTAGCACGTAATTCGATGCGGTGGACTGTGGATAATTTTATTTATTTTTACTTCAAACTACTAGAAGCTTGTACAAAAATTGTTTTATTGCTGTATTATTTTCGAATGCTTTCTTTCATTTCTCTTGTCCAGAATTTTAGATGTGGGTTAAAAATTATAGTGCTAACATAAAAAGCAATTAATAAAAATATATTTTTTTCAGTACTATGCATATAATAAATTTATTTGTATAAAAAATTGTACACTGCAAATTAGAGTGACATGTCACTAAAGATGAAGAGGCTATGCAGATCAATGAAATAAAAAAAATAGTAGTTACCTACTCAAACGAATGAATCAATTTTTATTTTATTATATATTATCAATAAATTTAAAATTTTACCCAAAATACATCAAGTACGTTTTCATTCCACCAAATAATGAACAAGATTGGAGGGTATTAAATAGATATAAAACCTACACAGTTACGATCTTTTCTTTTCTTTTTAACCAAGAAGGTAGTTACGAGTGTTTAAATTAACGTCATAAAGAACACGACATTTTGACCAATCGTGAGTAGACTTATTTTTTTTGTAACAGCCAATAGCAAGGAGATGAGGTCTTTCCATTGTGCGCCCGGAAACCCCCTGTATTTTTTTAATAAGGTTGTCTAGGAAACGCGTTCAGTGTATTTTCACCCATACTGTATTGCATAATCAGCCATCATGGAAGCCGAGGGTGATTCAAACTGTTAAAACCTCGGAAAAGCTTACTTCGCTTATAACTTCCTTTGAGAGAAAACGAGAGAGCTATACATATTTTCTTTTGTTAGAGCAGGAGCAAAATGGAGGGTAGTTACGTCGTTTTTGACATTTATATCGGTAAAGTAATTTTCTTTTATTCATCGCGCTACGCTACTATGTTGCTGGAATATTTGCTGATAAAATGTATGGTATAAAAATAATTGACGCCAATAACTTGTTTATTATAATTGCTATTCTTAGTGTAATAGTGTCCAGCCACATAAAATATTTAGATATGAATTTGAATGAAAATATTCAATGATATTGAGAAAATTCAGACAGAACGAGGCAAAAATACTTTTGTATATTAAATGAAAATGGAGTTTTTCTGTTAAGGAAAATGACTCTTCGCTTCTAATATTTGTAGAGACAAAATAGTTCCTTTTTTCTTGCTGTAGATACAATTTAAGTCTAATATATTTTGTTTTTATTATCTGTTTGGTCTTAAATTCTTACTTATTTATTTAGATAGATTGATTATATGCTGTATTGTGCATGTCAATGCTCACATATTTCATATTACAAAACAAGAAATATTTTTTTGAAATCTATATAATTGAACTTATTATTTAAAAATAAATGTATCCGTATATACGAAAAAGTTACTTAGATTCATTAATTTCATGGAAGTATTTTGCGAACATTTCACGAGATTCTGTAAATATAGATATATGGTGTAGTTATGTATAATGTTATGTATATTATTAGGTACATTTATGACTAGTGTGTTGTTTTAATGCCACATTTTAAAATTGTTTTAAAATTTAAGTAAATATTCACGAAATCATTACTTTTTATTGAAAATAAAGGTTCTTTTTTTCATTATAAAAAGACATTATAAGTGTCAAAAGTAGAGAGAGTGTTATTGACATGTCATAATATAAACTATAACAGTGCTCGATAATGGCAAAAAAAAGAGACAAAAATATATTTTACAATTCAACTTATTAGCTCCTGACATTCAACAAAATGTACTACATATATACCTATAGATTAGTATAGGTAATGAATTGATATCTGAAAGTGTATATACTTTTTTATTTAAATAAGTATTTAAAAATTTTAAAAATATATTACTGTTAATAGAGATTATTTATTCATTTATGATCTTCAAATAATAACATTATCTGATCGATTCATTACCCATTAGGTATTGAAAAGACAAAGACAAGATATTTGTATGCAAGTTAAAATTCTAAAAATATTTTTTATTTCGAAAATTCTCATAGTAGCGGAGCTTAATAGCGTAATATCATAAAACAATCGCGCAGTTTCAGAACGTTGAACGGACAATGATAGCAGTTTATCCGCGGCGGGAAACAATTCTAAATGACGTTAATTTTGGCGCGCAACGCCATTTTAGTTACACGGCAAAATGGTCGACCCAATTTGTTTTCGAATAACACTTTCTGCATTTCAGCGCTGTAGTTTCGCGTTTTAATGACTGACGTTTTATTAAATTTTATTTTTTAAGTATATAAATGAGAGTAACATTTATTGGCTACTTATTTTAATATCGAATTGTACAAGGACAATTCACATGAAATGATTACCATTTCATTGAATTGTGAATTATCAAATCGAAGAAAATTCGAACAATTTTTGCTGGAACGTAAATAAAATATTTTAAAATAAAAGAATAAGATGAACTTCAAATTCAACTCCATTCCAGAAAACGATGAAATGGAATTGGATATTACTAAAAAATGGTTTTGAGTAAAGATTCACCATACACACTTACAAATACTAGTACTTACAATACGTACGTAACCAAAAATATTTATATATATATAAGTTTTTCATTTTAAACTTTGTAATCATCTAAGAACTAACATTAATGCTCTTCCTATTCAATATAATCTTGGATGTAAAAGTAAAAAAACCTATTACATGAAAATATATGCGTCTATTTTATAAGACATTTAAAAAAAAACAACTTCTGGAAACTACAAGGTAACCGTACAAATTAAACTTACAACTAACCAGAAAGAAATTGTAACAAATTTCTTCCAAAAGTTGATGAAAACAAAATGTTTTTATTACTTTTGGCATAATGAATTACACACAAAGCGGTGACAGGACGTCATTGTTTAGATGGAAACATTTTGACATTTTGAAAAAAAGATGGCTGACATTTATTGCGTTCAAAATTCCTTGTCGTAATTGTTCAAAAAAGATTTTATTTTTGTCAATAATGATGGTTCCCCGCTGGGATAGCTTGTTATTGACGCTACCAGTAGCAAATGATTAGTTTCGGTGGCCATTGTAAAGTGTAAATAATCTTGTCTCACACTGTGTACGCTGTGATCACCAACAACTGGTAAGAAAGACTAATTGTCACATTACTTTGTACTTACTACTTGAGTTACTTCTTTGACTTGTTAGAGTAAAATAAAATAAAAATGCTATTTTTACTTAATGACGTTAAGCCACATAGGCAAATCGTTTCCAGACATGGATATGCTTATTGAAAATTTGCATACTTAGGTATATTTATATAAATTAAAGTTCCACAAAGAACAATCTACTTGTACCTATAGATATATAGCATCACAAACATAAAATCTTGTTATGTGTAAAGTTAAAAATTAAAATATTACTATATTAATTTTGTAATTATTCATTTAATTTCACAATTTCTGTTGTAACTGGCTTATTACCTGAAATAATCTAAAATTTGTTACTTCTTCCAAATGTATAATAACTTACCAATTACTTACGACTGCGGTGACCTAAAAATTTGCAAACCAAAAAAAACACTATTTCTTTTGACCTTTTTAAAAATATATGAGATCGACACCCATCCCACCATTTCGTTGTGAAAAAATAGTGTAGATAGAGGCATGATTGTGCCGGAATATCCCTGATTCGGGTTGCAAGGTGTTAACGGCTCCCCGGGGGCCGACGTAAAAGTTTTATCACGTGAGAGGATGAATTTTCTTATATCATAAGCTGGATTCCGATTGATTTGACCGTTATTGATGTTGTTTTATGTTTGTTAAATTGTAGTGCAGAGTAACTTTGTAGATATTACAATGAAAAAATCCTCTGCCCTTTTAATGTACCTCTAGCATCTGAGATAGAAAAACCTATTAAAAAACTGTCAAATTACCTTTAGTAGATTTATTTATTTATTTATTGATCCACCAACATTTGTTTACATCAATACATACAAA
>DVQM01000041.1:0-32560 GCA_018231645.1 Heliconius ricini | reverse complement strand
CTCCCTTGCTTTCAATAGCCGCAGCCCAACGGTGGGTTAGGTAAACCAGAAGATCACCGGTTGAACGACCATGGCGGAAGCCATATTGTCGGTATTAACTAATGACCAAATAGATTTAAAAATACATGTATATAAAATATAAATTATATGAAAGTTCTAAATATATTTAATGTCATATTTTGACACTGGTTCCAGATAACACAGAATGTCTTAACTCTAGGTTCACTCAAGATACATTGTTTTTTAGTGTTTAGATACTACTAAATACTTAATGTTATCTATATTAGTATTTTTCCATAATAGCAAAACAAGTAGAAAATCAGTCCTACTATAATGAAAAAAAAGTAAAGCCTCATTTTCATTTAAAAGTTTTAAAAAAATCATCTATATTATTTATCCTGAGGCCTTCTTAATTTACTATAGTGCATTTGAATAACTTACAGTGTGTATTGGCATAACCCATCCAGCTAAGGAACCAACACCTGGGAAACAAGCTTTTACACCTCTCAAACCATGAAGGCCCATACCAGGTTGAATGTGTAATAGACCTCCTTTCTTAATGACTGCCACTGCTAGTTGGTATGGCTCACCTCGGCCATACAGCTTAAAAGGCATTTAAGACAATAATTACTAAAAAATGAAAGACCATTATTGTAGTGGCACAACACTTAAATGTAAACATGGTAGACATAAAAATTCCACTATGTCTCATTTTTGTAGAATCTTAAACTATGAATGCACCTTTATATGCATCCCTAATTTTTTTTATTTTATTATATGTATATATAGAGTTTTTTTTTATTACTACTGATATTTTTGTTAATAAATTAAATAATATAAAAAATCATTAAAAAAATTTCTACATTTCTTGCCAATGCCTCTATTATAAATTAGAAAGTAACTATGTTTAACTGACTGTGACACATCAGGATCAACTCAATGATTCAATTTCATATACACTTGAGGGTCTTAGTTTTTTTTACATACTCATCCCTCCAATGTGATCGGATATAAAATAGCAGCAACAGCATATATAAAAACTATGTTCCTCACTTTCTGCCAAATTTTGTATATTGTAAGTTGTGTTGCGGAACTAAGCTCTGCACACTTTGCCTCAAAATCAGAGCAAAGAAAAAGAAAATATAATTTTAAATAAATATTTAATTTCCTTTGAGTGGAAATGGAATCAACAATCAGTCATGTGTTTAGTCATACACTTGTGCCCCTGGGGTGTGCCCCAGTGCAACTGACCTAAAAAAGGTTATATTTCAAAATATTAACATATTTTAATTGTACATTGTTTATTGAATGGTGGATGGTTTGTCTTTTTACCAATGTGGGAAAATGGTAATTGTTCATTCACTTAGAATTGACTGCACAAGCATCATATTTACAATCAGCAGTTGTGTCACTATGCTGTGAAAGCTTCAACAATTAGTAAGAGTACATTTTCTTACCTCTTGTACAATAGGTACTAAAGAGTGAAAACGGCCAGCAACATACACTTCACCCGCATCTAAAGCTAGAAGTGAAGCCTCTTGTCTGTCAGCCCATGTCATACATTCCTCAGTGTCAAATGCCTAAAAATTAATAAATCAATTAAAAAATTTTTTTTTTAACCATAGGATATAGTAGTAATAATAACTTACTCTTTTACATTGTATCTCAAGGTAGTGTTTACCAAAAAGTCCTTTGTCTATCAAGGTAGCGTTAGCAAGTTTTTCACATTTCTCTTGTTCAGCTATTGATGTAGTACACCAAGTAACGACGTCTTCACCCTCTACTTTCGGTTTATTGGTAATGCTATTAATGTTTAGTGGACTTTCGTTATAGGCTGAGTAAGCAGCTGTAATTGCTGTAAATTTTGCAAATATATTTATCGAATTATACTTAGTATATTTGTTAAATGTTTTGTTTTATATGATTCTTTACTTACTTATTATCACTATAAGGAATATAAAATTATAATTAACCATCATCCTTATGTAATTATTCAAAAATCATAATCTAAAAATAATACGTTTAAAAGAACTAAACGAAAATTTATAAATGCGCCGGACACACCCGAAAACCGTAAACTTGAATAAACTTTACTTAAAAAAGGCAACTGTCAAACATAAACACACATGACAGAAACATAGACATGCACAATAGATACATAGATAAAACTTTATCTTTATTTTTAATTCTTTTCTAAAACGCAACGTCTGTTAAATAAATAATGTAATGAAGTTAACAAAAAAGAATTTACATTTTTTTAATTATTATTATTTTTTATGGAAATGACACGGCAAACGAGCGTTCGGGTCACCTGATGGCCTGGGTAAGTGATTACCGCCGTCCACGGCCCCCTGCAACACCAGAGGAGCTATAGGTGCGTTGCCAGCCTTTCAGGTGGGTTGGGCGCCGGGGCCCGGCATTACCTGATACGAAACGCAGTGGCATAAAGCCACTACGCTGCCACGCCGCAGCTGGTTTTAAATACCGGGGGTGGTAATGATCCGGTCGAGTCTGCCCATGCGACTTGCCATTGCTGGCGACGTGACTCTACCACACGTAAAGTACGTCGCCTCTTACGACACCACCAATACCAGGATGATCCTATTCTAGGCCGGGGTCACACGGCTTATTAATCACTAACATTTTATATAAAATTACTATAAATTATTACGTTTTTCGATAATTTTATTATCAACTATATTTTCTTCTTCATATTAACTATTATAGTTTCTAAACGTTCGTATAATTGATAAAGTTGATATTTGACAGTGACGTATTAGTATTTAATAAAATCGGATGGGATTTTTTGCGTGTTTTGAATAGCACGTGTATCTAAAAGCTAAATAATTTTATGTTATTTTGAAAATTTTCGATTAAAAAAGTATGTAAATCACCATATAACATTAGTTTTTCTTAGGGAACACATAACAATAATACAATGTTGGCATATCTTAAGTCATCTCCTCTTTATTTTAAATGTTTATTTTTCAGGTTTTTGCATATTTTCATTTATTTTATTGGCTTATTATAGTACCTTTATATATTTCAATTTGTGATAAAATAAAAGTATGGTTGTTTTTACGTGTGGCCACTGTGGGGAGTCTGTTCAAAAACCGAAAGTTGAAAAACATTATTTAACGAAATGCAGAAATAGAAACCCTAACCTCTCATGTATGGATTGTTTCAAAGACTTTTTGTAAGTATTTATTTGACTTAACAGTCAAATGTTATGTAACAGTATAGAATTATTTAACTCCTAGAGTCACATTCCTAGTTATTGTACTCATCTGTAGTCATAACTAAAAGAATATGAATAGATAAATAAAACAAGATTTCGTATCTTGTTAGTTATCGTGTTACCATGGTGAGGAAATGAAAATATTTGTTGAGTTCTAATTAAAAAACTAATATAGGCTGAACTATATGTTAAAATTTTTTAGATTAATTTATATAAGTGTGCTATAGGTGGGTGATGGAGACCACGCCCACTGGCCATGCACCATGTCCGCTCTGCCTCCGTGTCTCTCCTGCTGATGACTGCCAACCACCACTGATTTGGGCCAGTGTAGGATGGCCAAACAATATTAAATAATTTGATTTTGTATGTGGGAAATAAACTCACAATCTTTGCACTACAATGGCCTCAATAATCAATATTTAGCTTTAATTATAGGAATGTGCAAATTAAATAAAAATTAAAATTATCTTTTTTCTATATTGGTATTATTATTCATTTTGCTAATATCATAAAATATAATTTTCAGAGGTAATGACTATGAAGCTCATATAAAATGTATTACTGAAGAAGAACGCTACTCTGGCAAGGGTTTTACTGCAAAAGAAAAGAAAGGAGAAAAGAAGCAAAATGCCTGGGTAGAAATGTTACAATCGGTATTAGATGAACAGAAAAATACTTCTAGAAATGTATTAAGGATTATTGAGACAATTAGTAAGCATAATAACACACCTAGAAAGAAGCCAAAATTCATTAACTTTGTTAAAAATGTCTGTGGCCATAAAACCAACCCTAAAGACATTGACCAGGCTTGGGACTTAATTTCTGTTAAATTAACTGAACTTTCAAATATGAATGCTCAAAATAGAAATCATAATAAAAAAGATGAAACAGATGAACCAAAAGAAAATGGAGTTATAGATGACAATGGTCAAGACAGAAAAATTTTAAATGAAAAATTAGAAAATGGTAGCCATGAGGAAGATAAAAAGACTGAGGAAAACAGTGCTGTTGCTGAAGACAATAATGAAATTCCTACTGAAAAAGAAGAAAATAAAAAAATATCTAAGAAACAAAGAAAAGAAGAAAAGAAACGTAGGAAGTATGAAGCAGAGTTACAGAGTGCAGAGGTTCCTCCAGAGGAAGTTGTCAATAACACAGATGTACCTAAAAAGGGAAAGAAAAAGAACAAAGAAAATATAAATGGGAATGACAGCGAGTTAAAAGAAAAGAAACGCAAGAGGCAAGACACAGCACCAACACTGGAAACACCAGAAGTTGTTGAGAATGTGGAAAATGATACATTAAAAGTGAAAGCTAGCAAGAAAAAGCTTAAAATGGAGAGTGAGACAGTAGAGGCAAATGAAAGTATCTGTCTCCATGACCAAAATGTTGCTCTAGGTGAAAAAGAGGCTCCAGAAAATAATGGAAAATTCAATTGGCACTCAGTTATTATATCACTTTTACAAAAAAAAGGCAATGAATTGCCATTCAAACGTTTACAAAAGAAAGTTTTATCTGAATATTCTGAGTTTACTGGTGATGAGGTTGATGATAGAATTGCAGATAAATTTATAAAAAAATTGAAAAGTGCTCCAAATGTTAGAGTTGATAAGAACAGGGTGCTATTACTTGTTGAAGTGGAATGATTTATTTTTCAATATTCTAATCAACTATGGACTGATGGCAATTAAGAATGGATCTTACACTGCCTATTAAATTCTCTTTTACTCTAGAATAAGTTACTTCATTGAATGTTACATTTATTGTACTCTATAGAAACTACAATTATTATTATTGAAACCAAAATATTATTGTAGTCATGTCAGAAGCATTTTTATTAATAAATAAAATACTATAAATTGAATATGTAGTCTTTTTGTAGTTATTCCATTAAAGAGTTATTGATATTTTATTTGTCATTGCTACTAACTGCTACTGTGTATATTAAGATAATGACTTATAGTATGAAAGAAAGAGTAGGTTTAACGTCATAACCCTCTTAGAGCTTCAGGGTCAGAATTGCTATCTTTTTAGGAAGTGCAAGAGTACCTACAAAAAAAAGATTTCATAAAAGTTACAGGTAAGCAATTTTAAGAATACCAGTTCACTTTTTTAACTGAAATGACTGAGAGAATAATAGTAACTTCACAGATCGTGATTTTATATATTTTACAATTCATTACAACTTATTTTTTTTTCAATAAAAATTTCAATGACCACTCATTTTCATGTTAATATTTTTTAATGATTTTATCCCATTTGTAAAATTGCCACACTGAGGGTTTTAAAATTTTGAAATATTTTTTAAATGAAATTGTTATTATAACTACGAGTATTTAAAAAACGTGTGATCACCTCCGCACCTAAATTTAATTTCACCATATTTTATTGGTCGATACAAAATACTATTAAACGTAGGATAATCGTTATATTTTTAATAAACAACTATGCCTTTCACTTAACAAATATTGACAAAATTGTAAAGTTTGCTTAAAACTTTTGGAACAAAAAATCTAACTAATTGTTTCCAAATTGGCGCTGAGGTTGAAGATGAGTTAAAACCGTTCTCTTCTCTGCTTTCCGCCATATTCTCGAGGCATTGTGTGTTGAATGGAGGAAGGGAAAAGTCGATAAATTAAGTTGATAAAATGAATGGCGCTTCCCGCTGCGTAATAAACTATCCAACGCGATCTCCGTATTGAGAGCATCGAGTAGCACAGAAGACTATCCATTAACTACACGCATCTTCTGGATTCCTATAGACTTCCCGGCGATATCCTTAATCTCTACCTGACTCCTTAGCCGCTGCCACGGTCGCTGGTCATCTAAGCTGGGCCTTCCTTGGGGTACCATGGGTCTCACTCGGCTCTACTGATCGCCCAAGCAAGAACAGATCACATCCCCTTCCTTTTTTCCCTCTCCCCATTCTACTAAACTGAATACTCAAAGAGGTGAAGCCCATCCTAAGGACTCATCTATGTTCATGGACGGAGAGTAGATATCATGTACAGAGACCTAGCTCTCTGGCCCCTCAGCGTTTTGAGTGCGATTTCATTCGGACGCGCGACAATGAAATGCATCTAGCGATATCTTTAAATTAGTACTTTAAAAATTTATTTTTTCCGTTGTATTCTAGTTATCACTTTTCCTAGTTATCAATATGTATAGAAAATATAAGGATATAGGATAGTTATATTTTCTATAGAACCTTATAAATATAAATATTTTTATACACTTAATAGTTCTAAGAAAACACATGAAGCTCGTTTTGCCTATTTATCGGTAAAAGCTTTCGTATTTTTTTTAACCTTGTGTTTTGGTTTGGTAATTATAAATAAAAATATCTATTAATAATTTCCTCAGAGAATGAAAATATTTAGTAGACATAATTTAAAAGATTCGAAAATGTTTTTTTTACTTATTTTCTATTTTATTCATGCCCGCGGAATGAATATTGTAAGTTCCAAGAAATCCCCTTGGAAATCTTCAAAGTTGTATGGCAAGAGAATGCTCAAAGTTGTAAGAAAACAAGACATAAGAATATAAGCAAGATGTTACAGGAATTTCTGTTCGTATTCGGAGATGAACATGTTACTTTATTGGTTGTGTCGAACATAAGGTTTGGTGATAAAATTGATGTGGCTTTATAGAAGTACATATCTATATTGAACAGAGCTTTTTGAACTACGAAATATACAGAGAGAAACAATTTCTCAATCATGAAAGGTGACGTTTGCTATTGGCTGTTTTTACAAGTTATATATGTATGTATACTTAACCGACTAATTACTTAATTTGACTGAATTTATCTACTATTTTAAATGTATATTATGACGATCTTGCTCCACTTTCTCAATGATGACTCTGATTTATCTGTGGCGTCGAGACACTGAAATTGCCAGACTTGAAGCGTTTGAACCACATTGATACCGTATTAGGTCCGTAAACCCCATAAATTTTTTTCGCAGCGTTCGTCGCACTTTTACATTTTTTTAATAAAACTTTAAAATGAACTGAATTTCTTCATCACATACGTTCACTTTGCTTGCTTAAAAATAATACGGGAACTAGTTTTTTTATTTACTGAATCTTCAGAAAGTCATATTTAACGGAATAAAAAACAGCCAGTTACATTCAATACAGCCAAAGAGGTTTAATTACTAATAATACATTCAAAATACGAAAGTAATTTTGCCTTAACTTATTAAATGCTCATATCTTTTGATTGCATTGGCAGAAGATAGTTTTTTATTCTGTGCTTCAAGGGAACTGAATGTTTGATATTAATTTTAGCTCGATACTTCAGCGCGATCTCAAAGTAAATGGTCTTGACAGACGGACAACGAAGTGATCCTATAAGGGTTCCGTTTGTACTTTTTGAGGTACGGAACCCTAAAATATTGGCAATTCCTTCGTCTGGTAGCTGACTGATTCTTAGTAAAATTCTATTTCAAATTTAACAATACAAACAATACAAAGATACAGAAATATTTGAGGTTTTTATATTCAAATAAAAACAGAAAGATTACTGCACCAGCTACGATTTACATTGAAATAGGTCATTTTATAAAGCAAAAGCTCTTAAACGTGGAACATTTAAATTAGCAATATCGAGAGCGCGCCTTTGTAGGCAAAGTAAAGTGCGAAAAAACGTAAAAATAAAACTTTTATAGCGCACTTGTACATGGATCATCAGCCTCGAACAATTCCCAACATTAGGTTCGAACCATTAATCATTTTCATTCAACAGTGTTCTAACAATGTTCCGTGTTCTATATTTTGTAAAGTGCTAAATTAATACAGTAGTTTTCATTTAGAGAACGGTTAATTTGAAATAAATTTGGTAGTTAGTTTTTATATTTTGATAAATAGTTCATAATTCGACTGTAGATCTGGATGTTTGATATTAATTTCAGCTTAATACCTCCACGTGATTTTAAGATAAATCCTTCATTCAGACGGCGCGCGTTCCTAAGGGGTTTTTTGTTCGCAAATTTGAAAAAAATGTCAATGGGAAACAATTTGTCAATAATAAAGAGCTAAAGGCGGCTATAAATTAATATTTTCCAATCAGAAGGAAAGTTATTCTTATATTGAATTGATAAGATAATATCACGATCTAATAAATGTATAGAGGTTATGGGGGACTATATTAAAAAAATGTGTGTTTTTTCAAGCCGATTCCGTGAATATCGTCCCTCGTGAATGTTTTACATTTATATTATTAATTACGGGAATCTTATATTAAATAAAAAAAATAAAATTAAACAATTATTAATAAAATATAATTAAAAATACCGTTTCCTATACAAACACATTATATTCAGTTTTTTTAATGTTATATAAAATAAATATATACTTCAGGTAAAAAACCATATTCAAAAAGTTGTTAAGGATTTCCCAAAATTAACGCAATATTTAATTGATTGATCATTCATATGTCAGTTCTTTCTATGAGTATTTTGCATAAATTTGACTGAATTTGTTGATGCAGCGATGAATCTCTTCATGTGATGTGGTTGTGGGCTTGTTGAAATAAACCTGCGATTTCAAATAACCCCGTGAAAAATTATAGTGTTAAATCACATGACCTAGAACGAATTCTCTTCTCTGTGAATAGCCATTCGGCTTCAGTTATTGTGTTTATTGAACTTTGCAAGTATGGGGACACAGATTTTTAGTGAGTGTACGCTGTATACAGCTTCTTGAAATTTGAAATTTTTGTCCACGGCGTCAAATTGATTTGCGTCCTCAGACCTGCCGTCTTAATGATTTTTTCAATAAATCCTTATAGTCGACGAAGTTACAACAATATTTGGTTTATATTTTGTGTGAAATTTTCAGGCTGCGGCCGACATGCTTTCATTATTTTTAAAATATTGTTCAGTAATGAAGGTTTGTTATTTATTGTGTAAACGTGTAACGCTCTCTTTTTACTTATAATAAACTCTCACCTTTCTTTTTTGTCAAGCCTTTATAACAAGTTAAACATCACTAAGCAAGCCATATATGAAATGGAACAGCAAACAATAAGTGCAAGTTATCTTTGAAATTGTTTCTTTATAGGTTTTTAATTTTTGAGACGATAAAAAGGAAATGTAGCTTAATATTTTGAAAGTGTAAATTTTATTAGGTCGTTCATTGTTGTAATACAATCAGCTTATTTTAATTATCGATGTTTGCGTTTTCCCTGCATCTTGTAAAGCCAGACTAAGAAAACACAATATATTGTACAATAACATTTATCTAAACTAAGTATTATATGATTATCAATGTACCAAACAATTATCTATAAAAAAAACAAAAAACCACTTAAATGTCCACATATATAATTTTGATTTTAATAACATTTTCTCAAAGTATAGTCAAGATACTTTCAGTTGCACGTACATAGGTGTGGCTTCATAACAGGCACTACTTTGAGATTGATGGTCTTTTCCAGTTCTGATATACAACTAAAAAATATTTGTACCTAGGTACTTGTAACTTAGAAAGAAACAAACAATAACAATCGGGAAGGGAGTACGAGTACGAGATTTATTGTTATAAATATCTAAAATAAAAGTTCTTTCTAGCTTTGAATCTTATTTGATGTAATAATTTTACTATTATTATTGAAAATGAGATATAACATTTCGCTGTAAATTAGTAATGTTATCTCGCCTGTAGTCTACTTGGTCTGCCTGAGGCCAATAGTTAGTTGAACATAAATAGAGTAAGATATCTTAAATTATAAAATTTGTAATATTATATTTTTTTAATATTATAATACAAATATTATGTAAATATAGAAATTCTATATAAAATCTGTACCCGCGCTGTAATTACTATTTAAGTTCTCAAGTTAAAATAGGTTTTCACTTTCCACCCTTGTTATTTATTTTTGTACCTTTTGTAGATTTTATAACCTATAAAAGATCATATTTGTTTACTATGAATTAGTTTCTAAATATTCGTTTATGGGAGAATCTCAAAATTTGTTTTTCAAATCAATGAAATCTCTAATTCAAGTAACTTAATTTTCCCAGTGCAAACTACGTTTTTAAGTCTTGTGATACAAATGCGCTCAGTATACTTAATTGCCTGCATTCATCACCAGCTTTTACTGTCTTGTGTACATAAGAGCCAGGAAATTTTGTGTATTTTCTAAGAGCAATCAAAGTTTGCTCATTAAGTTGCCTTTTAAGAAATTAGGTTAGCGCTGCTTTTCAAATTAGAGAAATGTTGTAACTATAAACTTTGTGAATCTTTATATCTTATATAAATATTAGCTGTAATATTGCAATTTGATTACCGCATAATATACGAGCATATATATGAAGGACTTTAAATGTTGTTTGAGTGTCCTTAACTTGTATGTTAAACTACTACATTAAGCTAATATTTTACAATTTACCTTAATTTGGTACTACGTTAACTTTAAGACTGAACTATATTTTTTTCTAACTCACTCTCCTATCACCATCCAACATAACTGTGTTTTTACCTACAAATAATTATAAAACACAAATATTTTTTTTAATATTTGTTAGTCTGCCTGTCTCTCTGTTTGTCTGGGACCAGCTACCAGTAACTTTCGGACCAGCTGAATCGATTGTTATGTGACTAACACTAAAATATAGAGGGGGTTGTGAAGCAACATAAAGTCTATTTTAATATAACAAAAAAGTTATATAAATATAAGGCATGTTATTCGACAAAAATGCTACTTTTTAAAAGAGGTTTTTTATACAACTTATAATGTATTGTCCAAATCTTTAGTTTTCAATGTTTTGTTGTTTGATATTGTTTGTAAATTATTATTTGTATGAAGATATAAAAAATCGATATTATATGATTATAATATAGACCGAGATTTTAAACTTTAGGATTCTCTAATGTAAGTTGACAGTTTAAATAGTGAGTAATAGATAGCGATTTGTGGAGTAATCTATGTTTTAACCCGGAGTTTTTGTGGAATAGGAATTTATGTGAGGAAAACGTTTGCAGTGTGTGCGCAGTCACGGCTTACATAGACAGATGTGAAAGAACTAAATATTTTTTTATTAAATTACGATTTATTTAATACATAACAAAACTAAATTAATTAATCCGTTTTTAGGCTTTTGTACCTCAAAAGGAATAAACATCGAAACTATTATCAGATATAGGATCACTTCTTTGTCCGTCTGTCAAGAGTTCAAGGCCATTTAACTTGAGGTTGCATTGAGGTATCAATCTAAAATTAATATCTATTATTTAGGTTCAGAATTCTTTGGAGCATAAAAATCAAGCTTCTAATCCAACGCAGTCAAAAGATATAAGCATTTATGTATTGTTTTTGCTCCATTTTGTATAATTGCTTTGATGATGTATTGTTGATTGATTTTGATGATGATGTATTGTTGATTGATTTTGATGATGTATGTTTTGCTCCATTTTGTCCCTACAATTATGAAATTTAGGCCGAAGTAGGATCTTACAATAGAAAAGATCCGAAAAGTAAAAAATATTAGTTATTTATTAGTTCATTTCATACAAAATAAGTGTATACAATATGTCCGCAACATTAACTATGTTAACTTTATTTCTTAATTTTATTCGCCGCATCATCAAAGCCTGTACGATATTTAC
Source organism: Heliconius ricini (assembly GCA_018231645.1). Classification (NCBI taxonomy): domain Eukaryota; kingdom Metazoa; phylum Arthropoda; class Insecta; order Lepidoptera; family Nymphalidae; genus Heliconius; species Heliconius ricini. The sequence continues at coordinate 20,709 of DVQM01000041.1, read as the reverse complement.
CAATCACAGTCCTGAAATTGGTACAGAACCCTCGGTGGGCTATTCCGACACGCGCTTCGTTGGTTTCTTTCTTAAATACACTTAAATAAACATATGTATATTTCAAGCGGACGTAGCCGCACGGGGGCCACACGGGGGCCGCAAGTTTGTTATATGATTTCTAAGATTATTTATTACATTAACACTTTGTTATTGACATATGCTACTAACACGCGTGTACTCGTAGATACATGTAAATTTTGAATTTAAAATATCTAGCGAGAACGTAAAAAAAAATATTATGAATATTTATTTAGACACGAAACTCAACACGTAATGCCTACAAAATTTGACGGAAAATGTACAGTGTGTAATTACTTAATACTACGTTCCCTCTGCTACCCTGATATGTGCGGGATACAGCGTGTATATAGAGTGTATCACTTTATAAACATAAAATAATAGAAGCAGAAAACCATATTAACACCTAATATGGTTTTCTGCTTCTCTTACATATAAACTATAGTGTGCGAAATTTCACACTCCTCCGTCCGCGCAATTTTCGGAAAAATTGGCCCAAAGTTTCTGCTTCACCTATTGTAGCGCTAATAAGAGGAGCGTTTTAAACAATAGAAGAGGTATCCAATGCTATAAATGGTAAGAGTTTCCTCGTAAGCTACATTTTTACTGTTTATTATCAAGGAAGCTTTCTTTAAAAGTTTAATAACTAAATGAAAAGTAAAATAGCAAACTGAAAATTACTATGCAGCTCGCGAGAGCAGAAGTGAAATATTAAATCTTAGAGTTTGTGAAGTTTCTATCTAGGATCTTCTCTTTACACTTTAAGCTGGTTGCAAGATGTAAATTGTAATGGCTTTCCTTCTTTGTGAGCCTTACGTTGGGAATATCCTTGTCATAAGTTATATTTCCTACACTCCTGGATTTCAATCTAGACAGAAATTAATATGTTTTTTTGTAGCTACATATTATACAATTCTTAACCTGAACTTCAAATTAATTTATACTACATGTAGATTAGTTAAAAAAATGTTTTAAACTTGCTCATAGCTCTAATAAGCAAATACATAGCTCTAATAAAAATAGTATTTTACGTTTGCTTACTTCATTTAGACTGAACTCTCTTTTTTTTAATTTAAATGATAGCGATGCACTTGTTAAAAAAGATTTCTCGTTGCTTTAAATATTTCAATCCTTGCTAGCGCGCTTCGCGGTGAAGCTACGTTGTTTTCGATAAATTATTAAGACTTCATTTTCCCCTACTAGTTTGCCGTATGTAGTACGAAGGAGTCATCTTCATCCACCCGACACTAACCTAAGGTTGATGAAATATGTAGATGCATAATAAAAGTTAGTTTTTTTGAAATAAAAAATTAGCCTCACGCTGTATCCCGCACGTAAGCAGAGGGAACCTAATGTTAAGAGACTCCGTTCCCCACTTTCCGCCGAGTTCTGGAGGCATTTTTAAAAAGAAAAATAAGATAAAAATGTACTCCATATTTTAATAATCACATATGTTATTCTACTATACCAACGGTGTCTATTCTCTGCCATTTCTTTATAAGTGGCGGAACAGAATTGTATTTTAATTATAAACGTGAATGTTTTTTCGATCACATTTTTTTTATAATTTTAATTCAACTAATTTACTTGTACTTTTTTAAAATATGAATCTTTGAATTGAATCTCTGAAAGTTTGAATTATCTTATTACCACGACTAATGCTTCGATTTTTTATTGTGTATCATCGTATCTTCGACTTGGATGTAATACTTTTTCCTAACTTTTTTCTTTTTACTTATAATAATCTTATCTTACTGATATTATGAATGTGAAAGTTTAAAAGGATGTATGTTTGTTCCACTTTCACGCAAGACTACTGAACGGATTTGGATGAAACTTTACAGCAATATAACTCATTCATCGGAATTACAAATAGACTACAATTTATGTAAATGTCTAACACAATTTGGTTACAATATACAGAACGGAGAAGGAATGAGTCTGGAATCTCTTCATTACTATGAATCCAAGTCAGAGTACAAATGAATGTATCAATTTAAATTTATTTATTAATAACGCCTGAATAACGTATTCAATAAAGCAAGACTAAGGAAATTATTTGTAAAATAAAAAATAATAATATACATACTTCAGAATAGTTGTTCTTATCGACATGGGTATTATTATTTGATATTTTTATATTGTGGTTTGTAGGTACTTGTTTTTTCTAAATTAATATAAAATTACCTTCCATAATTTCTAAGATATTTCTAATTATGGAAGATAATTTTATATCAATTTATTAATGTTAATGTCCTGGTGCAGAGGCACAAAGGTGTGACTGTAACTCAGCGATGGTGAGTTTAATCCCCACACGGGTGAATTAATGATTATATTGTTAGGAATCGGAAGCGGTTATAGTTTAAAAAAAGAACACGATAAAAACACACATCGTCCATATGTTTCTAAACTATTTGGAAAGGGATACTACGTAATTGAAATAAGTGACATGTATCACCTAATAACAATGCTTCACACTAGTTTCCCCGATTGACACAATTCCATTGCTTTTATCATCTTTTTCACCTAAATCTATCCTCTTTTACACGAGTACGCTAACAATATATTAATATTTTTATTTCTTCACTCTGGCATCAAGGAAAAAGCACGGCATTGAGTTTTCCCACTCAACACGCAATGCCTTGTAAAATTTAGTTAAAAGTAGGAAACAGAGTGCCTTATCACTGCCTACCCTGAAACATGCGTAATACAGCGTGAAAATGATGATTATTTTTTTTTTTAATTTGACGACTAAATGTTTACTGAATATTTAGTGAATAGTCCACTTACGTATCAAAGTAATGTGTAAGGAAAAATATTAAAATTTGCAAATAAACAAATAATAAATAGACAGAGACCATTAAATATTTCTTTTATTTAAAAAAAAGAAGTTACAAAAAATAAAAAAAAGTATATTGTTTGTATAATAACAAAAAAGAAATGTAAATACGGGAGAAAACCAAAATTTATTTGATTTCCAACCATATATTTACATGGTCACTACTGAATAATTAAAATAGCCTAAAAACAGACCGTAAACGGCGTACCGTCACATTCCACGGTAAATCCGCTCGGTACTAAACGATGCGGTTACTGGATAACGCGATAAGCGGTCCAGATGGGAGTTTTGACTTCAGAAAGGTAATGTATGAAATTGCTTTTAAATTGATCTTTTTTTTGTATTCGTAGCTACAAAATGAATAAAAAAATAATAAATTTTATTATAGGAGATAAAAATATTTACTTATATTTATAGTTTCATTTCTTCGCTATGGTATCGAGGCATAGCGCGGCGTGTGCGGAGCATTGCGTGTTGAGTTCCGCAACTCAATACGCAATGCCTCCAAAACTAGGTGGAAAGTAGGAAACGGCTTAACACTAGATTTCCTCTCTCTACTCTGCTGTGTGCAGGATACAGCGTGAACCTAATAAAACATGCAAATAAAACGTCTCAAATAGATAACTTTATATATTGGGGTGTAAATTGCTTTACCATTGTTTTGTGCACACATTATCTGAACGTAGTTGGAGGCACGCGAGCTCACCATATTAAATTGATTCTTAATATACGAATAAAAAAGATGAATATGCTAACACAATGAATGATGAAAGGATTGTTAAAACATTTATCATGCAAGACTAGTATGGACATACTAGTAGAGAAAGAGGGGAAAGAGATTTCTCGATATTGATTCGACGGTATTTATTGAAAACTAAATGACGATGCTACAGAGGACAGACAAAAATAATGTCTTTAATAAAAAGATTTACATCTTTTTCTTTGTTTAGCCCGTTAGGTGAGATAAGTAAAAGATAAAATAAATGAAACTATAAATTTAAAATATATATAAAATGAATTTACTATAATTTAGCATCAAGAATAACCTAAACTCTATTTTTTCTCCTTCTTTGTGTAAGAGACAGTATCGAACGGATCGTGTAATGCGTTGCTAGTCGGTTATTTGTTGGCAGTAGTCGAAATGGCCTGGCGGTTGGAACTCGTAAAACACAGAAAACGTGATTTACAATCTTGGCAAGCGTTCTAAGTCTCTCAAGTATTTAATTTACATTTGATACTGATCGATGATATCGACTAATAGGGTGTCGACTTTTTATTAGATAACGTAGATTTTCTGGTGTGCAGAGGCTCAGCGTATGGCTGGAAATGCGATGGTTGTGAGTTCGCTCCTAAGGTGGGAATAAAATATTCTCATTTTCTGAGCCTGGTGATAAGACAAAGCGCGGCGTTGAATTCCACTGCTCGACATACGATGTTACGGAAAAATAAGCGTTTTTACTTTAGGTTCGCTTTCTTTACTCTACTATATACGTGAGTGTATCCTGGTATTGTCTGGGCCTTATAAGTAACTTAACAGAACTTTTATGCCGTAAGAAGATAATCATTAAATATTTAGCTTCGCCATTATTGTAATCTCAAAGACATATGAAAAAGAAATAAACTGAAGAAAAGACCATCCTCCATTTAAATATTGACGTCTCATGCATTTATTAAAGTTAAATATAATTAAAAAATGACTTAGCATGTTGTGAAAACGTGAATATGAAATTACATTGTGTTTCACCAATAACTTGTATACTTAGGGAAAGCACCCTTTCAATTAGAGTTTGAACTGTCTATGCACGGTCTTGTCCCAAGTTTTCCAATATAAGTTCTCACAGAGCCATTTATCAAACTCGGCAACCGCATGTGTAACATAAATAATATTTCTTATAGCCCAAATTTTGGCGATGAATCTGATTATAATACTTTGCGGCTATATTCATGGCGGCTTTGTTAGATGTTAAGCTCAGAGAATGAAGAAATCTATTGTCGTTGCAAGATTATAATGTAATACAACACTCCCAAGTGCTTCCAGTACTGGGTTTTGTACCTTGCGATCTGATTTGTCCTCTTATATTTTAATTTATGTATTTGATAAATTATAAATCGCAACACTTTAATGTTAAAATAGCTATAGAATGTTATATAAGGGTTCCGTATCTCGTAAGAAAAATAGAAGCCTTATATAGGATCACTCTGTTGTCCGTCTGTATTGTCTTTCAAAATCATTTCTTTGAATCTCAAGACTGTGGAGGTATAAAATAATAAAATATTTGAATATTTGGTTACTAATAAATTTAAGTTTTTTCGGGTTAATTAACTTATATACATATAGTTAATTAATTTATAACTTCGTTGTCTTTATCGATATACCCTTAGGAGTAATAAAAAAATGAAGAACCTTTAAAACACCTTGTTCTTCAACTTTCCGCTGAATTCTTCATTGTGTGTTGAACGCGCGCAGCTCTACGCAGCATTTTGGTGCGATACCAGATCGACTATTTAAATGAAAATATAATTTTAAATTAATATTTCATTTTTTCGAGTGGGGATCGAACTCACAACCAGTCGCGTTTGCAATCACACTTTGCGCCCCTGCGCCACGGCTGGCTTCCGATATAACTTTAATAAAATAAATTTTATATTGACAAAAATAGCTAACAGGGCGAAAACAAAGTAATTTATTAAATCTATTTATATAGTGTGAATATCTACAGGATCAAGTCAACCATGAAATATCGCCTGTCAAACGTGTTTTATGATGGACGTGCCCTGAGTAAATATAAAAAAGGAGAAAATCTGGGTAGTTTATGTTTATTTTTTCAAAAGAATCTCTTATTAATTAAGTATTAGGTATTAGTAAACTGAGTGTCTCATTCTAATTAAATAGAAGATCTTCCTAATTTAAGTTTCAATTCCCAACCCTCCGGAGGAAGTCAATATTTAACCACTTCACACAGGAAGAAGCGCAGCGCTAACTTCCGCCACTTAACACGCAGTGTTTTATGCTCTTGCGCAATGTGTAAATTGGAGTGTCTGGACACTAGATTTCCTGTGCCTACCCGTATATACTTTTTGTGATTCACATTTTATCTTGCTGTGATTATTACATTAAACTTAATTTATTTATCTACTAGCGACATACTATTTTAATACATTTCGTTATTCAGAAATTAAATAAGCAATAATGAAAATTTATTTGTTTGCTTGTAACTTGTATCGTAAAATCACCATATTTATATGCTAATTTTCTATTTTTTATTACTCATTTGGTAATTGCCAAGAGAAACAGCGTTGTCCCAAGGGCCAGTAGAGTGTAGACGGAGATTAAGGTGTTACATTGATTGATGTGACATGTCTCGGATGAACGCAACGAGCCGTGTCTTGACGTGTTCATTTGTAATGTGTCAATGTTTACTCTTGTGTACTTACTACAACCTATACAGTATAGGTTTTTATTCAAAACATTTGAATCACCTACCTATTTTTTTAAACCATCTAGAATCTAAAATAGGAATATTTCATATTTTGTATTTTTAGGTATTGTTACAATTTAGTTTGTTTTTAATTTTTCTAAAGTATTTGTGAGTATCATTTACATATTATACTTATTACCCAATCATGTATATAATAGGGTGGCAATACTACTAAACTATGAAATCTCAAAGTCAGATTAAATCTTGAATGCCACTACAAATATCCGTTTCACTCATCCTTCATGGTTACACAAAGGAAGGACGAGCATGATGTTCTCACAGTCCTTTTTATCAGATAATCAAGCTCTACATTAAATAAAATAAATCAAATCGGCTTCACGCTGTATGCCGCCGCACACAGCGGGGTAGGCAGCAGGGTTGACCGAAAACTATGTGTTGTGCTAAAGTTTTAAGATGATTAATGTTCCTCCCGTCGTAATTAGTGTTTAACTCCACAGAATGTTTTATGCGTTATCAAGATTTGTAGGTACTACCTACTATTTGTTGTCAATAGATAGCGTTACTTGTATCGATTTCTATTATCTCAGATATAAACTTCTTGAAAATTTAAATAGTTATATATTTTGATAGAGTGAAACGATTACAATGAAATAAACACTAGAAGTTCCTCTGATTTACTTGTAAATTTTGTATATAAAAGTTGCTTAAATATATTGTGTATTTTTTACGTGATACGTGTTTATATAAACAGACAAACAGGCAAACAGACAAAAATTCCAAAAATGTTGGAAATAGATTCTGTTAGTTATCCTTTAACACCCTAGCTATTTTTTTTTAAATTATTTTCAATGTACAGAAACGACTTTTCTACAGATTTATTATAAGTATAGATTATTTATTGAACTATTTTATACATTGCATAATATAAATAAATTATATTATTACAAACTGATCATAGATAATAACTTTTTATTAATTATAAGCTAAAATTGTAAGATTATATTACTAGAAAATATATTCCACTACAGCGGAGATAGCGAATCGCCCGCTTCATAGTGGAGATGTATTTTAATCTTAAAGGATTATGCGCCAGGAGCTGGCGTTGGAAATCTTAATGTTTTAACGGTAGTACTTCAGTAGAACAGATAAAATAAAAAGGTGAGAAATTTAATGCTCTTTTCATGTTTTACCTGAGTGGGAAATAAATTTTGTGCACTAGACGTTTAGACATATGTTTTTAAACGTGAGAAACTTTTCCCTATTTTCTTTTATTATCTTTTTAGTGTGAACTATTTTTTGCTTTATGGCTTTTTGTGTTTAGTTGTAAATAGCTAATATTACTTTTTATTGATTGAAGACTAAGGTAATCGAACAAAGTTATAGGGGATTCATAGACTGGCAGATATGAGTCATCCCACTAAAATCTCTCGGTGCTCGGGCAGTACAGGAGCCTCAGGATTGTTTCACAGAAACATCGGCAATACAACACACAGTACATAGACTCTAAGGAATAGGAATTCTAACCCAATACTATTTTTTACAGAGTACGAATAATAAGCTTGTGATTCGTCAACTGACTGTACCTATAAAAATTTTGTGTTAGCTTTCTATTTAGTAATATGAATAAAAAAATGGAATCAGCTTCACGCTGTTTTCTGCATACAGAAGGGTAGGCAAAAAGAACCTAGTGCTAAGACCCTACGTTTCCCACTTTACGCCAAATTTCGGAGGAAAGTCGTATTGAGTGCCGAAATTCAGCGCTACGCTTTGCTTCAAAACCAGAGCGAAGAAATGATAATAGAAATTTAAATAAATATTTCATGTTTACAGTCACACACTTATGCCTCTGCGCCACGATTGCGCCACACATATTCGATCAAACATGTTCAATATTTCACAACAGGAAATATTAATTGCTATGGTAATTAAAGCTTTGGATTTCCTTTATTGATAGCAAGTATTCATGGCACAGTGGGAAGCGCCTAACTGTAATAGCCATAATTGAGAGATTGATCCCCATTTGTCGTGTCCATTTGTTTTCGTTTTCTCGCTTTGGTAAGTTAAGGCGCAGCATTGGGCTCCTTCATTCAATTCAAATATATCTCGAATTCGTGAATAGCGTTTTTACTAATAATAATGTACGAGTATGTCTCGCATATATTTCTAACTTTCTTGCTATATGTGAAAGACGTATTCATGTGAAGCATTTCTTAAAAGAATAGGTTTTTCTTTACGAAACATACAAAATACATTGTGTAAGCATGCCATGCCTATCAATGGTATGTGTTATACCTAAGTAGGAGTCAAACCCATAACTTTTTTTTTGCGTCCACTAACATAATTTACTCCACGGCACTGAAATGGTATGCAGTTAATATTAAAATCTCAAATGGCAATCGTTCATTACCACGTTAATTGATTTTTGTACCTCCATATTGGTACTTAATCCGATGTAAATTCATTTTCATTTTGCTTTATACGTTATCTCATTTCTGGACTATGTACGAGTTGTTCTCCGTAAATTATATTACTAAGACGGATCATTATTGCTTACTAACTGTGCATATTTTAATTAAAAAAAATTAAATTAAAATGTCACCAAAAATAAATAAAATTTCGAAAATTATGCTTCTTTTAATTTTTTTATTTAACATTCACATGGCAGGAGCGCAAGCGAATGTTGCAACTACTTTGGAAACTATAATCTTAGGTAAGTAGTATAAATAATTTAAATTAACTTCACGCTTTATCCCTAAGTATCGGGGTAGTCAGAGAGAACGGAGCGCCAAATGCTACGGTATGTATAAATAAGTTAATTTATATTAATAAATAAATGACCAATATATATATATATATATATATATATACGTAGTACGTAGTAATAAGACACTCCGTTTGTATTAAGGCACTTCGGTTCCCTGCTTTCCTTCAAATTCTGGAGGTATTGCGAGTTCATTGAGGGAACTCAAAGAAGCGGTTTGCTTAGTTACGAGTGCGAGGAAATATTAAATATTTAATTTCTTCTTGTAGGAATTGAATCGATAACATGTCGCGTTTCCACTTACACCTAGTAGGTTCACCTGTACTATGATTAATCCTAAAACACTGTATTTGAGATCTGTTTAATTTAAAACACAAAATTGAAATGGAGTATATTTTTAAATGCTTTATTCTAAAAGCTTTGGACCAGAAAATAGTTTTGTAAAATATTTTTTGTGAAATAACCTCAATGCGAAGCGAAGTAATACATTTTGTATTGTTTAGCTGAGTTTCTCTTTGTGGTCACCAAATATTAATATCTATTGTTTCAAATCAGAACTTCTTGTATCCATGGGACTGCTTGCAACATTTCGTGAATAACGTATATTGTTCGCTCAGTGTCTTTAATGTTGGACCATTGTGATCTGGAGGTCAAAAGGCTAAGACGAAATCTATTTGTTATCATAAAGTGATTCACTTTCGACTTTTGAATCTGAATTTGGATTTTAACCGCTGTGTTTTTTATCAATTACTATAAAGAAGTTAATATAGTTAAGTAGGAATTAGAATACTAATAAAGTTAGAAAAAAAATATGTAAGTGAAACAATCGATATTTTTAAGACTATATTAAAATCGATATGCACAGTCTCAACTAATACTGTCTTGATTCTATAAAAAGATAATGTTCGAGGCTGTTCACTATCAAGTCGTAAACTGAGACTGAAAAGTCTATCGGTACCATGACAAGATCATTTCACCCTGCAGTGATCTCTTAAACCAAGACCAAATATTTGATTAAACATTCTAGACTTCACGAGATTATTATTCATTTCAGAAACGACAACAGAACTTGTTACTATAATAACAGATATACCCCAATCCGACGTGGAAATAGCACTGAACCATGACGTCGGCATGTTTACTACAATGGTTTTCAATTATATCAATTCACAGTACAGCAACCGCCAAGAACACGAACGATGCTATGATGACTATATAAAATGTCTCATTGATCAGTATGATTTTTTATGTTTAATAATGTACTAAATAAAATAGTTGGGGCCATCCGTGGCGCAGAGGCACAAAGTGTACTGCAAAATCGACTGGATGTGAGTTTGATCCCCACTCGGGGAAATTAAATATTTATTTAAATTTATATTTTCATTTTTTCGCTCTGGAGTAGAGGCAAAGCGTGCGGAAGGGGGGAACGGAGTGTCTCGACACGTTACGTACTCTGCCTACCCTGCTGTGTACGAGATACAGTGTGAAACTGAAAAAAAAAGGAGAAAATAAGATAGTTTAGTGGTAGCATTTTTTTAACAATACGAAGAACATACGAAGAGCAGTTCTTGTATGTTGTATTTTTTTCGTGTTTTTAGGTTACTTAAGTAGGTCCTGAGAGAGATATTGTATAGTGTGATAGAGAACACTTCAAATGTGAGTATTTTAAATTAGGTTAAGTAGTAGACTATTAAAACAGTTTAGATTGAGGTTTCGGTTTCGATAAGACAATGAGCGGCGTTGAAAGCCGGAATCTCTCGCAGTTCAGAAGTATATTTCTTTTCTGACTACTCCGATGTGCGCAGGAACTGGAGTTACAAAATAACATTTTCACTGAAATTACCGTTAAATAAATAGTTAAATATTTTTCAGATCAGTTGCCACCCCTGTGTGTACCTTGAATGATCCTTTTTACCGGGATAAGATTATGACATACAATTCTTACTGTGATGCATATTTTGATAATTGCTTGCGGAAAAAGAGTAAGTTGCTTGAAATGTTAATTTTGTTTTCCAATCGTCAAATTGCCCTCATACATGTATGTCATTACAAATTTAAATGTAAGTAGTTTTAACTTTAAATAAATTTGGCAAGGAAACCATTAATGGGTTTAGTTCACTATCCGGAGGAGACTGTTGATAAATGTATTTAATTATGTTAAGAAAAAATCTAAAATACAATATTTGTCTTTGTATTATTATATGCCGGTTTCTTTTTATTTTGTAGTATGTATCTATTTTGTCATTACCAAAATATTTCTTACAGGATATTGGCGTATCATCGATATTGGAAAATGCAAAAATGTCGGAAGTGAATTCCGCGTTGAAGAAACACGAAGACATTTAAAATAATTCTTATACAATCTAACTCTTACTTTCTTTAGACTGACGATAGAAATAGCATTTAGTATTCTTCTGTCTGGATAATTTTAATATTAGTTTTTTAATTTTCACTATGTTTTCTGACGCCACAGCAGTGGCGCAGCGGCACTAACTGTAGCTGTTGACTGTAAACACGACCGCTGTGGTTTCTGTCCCGACTTGCGGAAATATGTCGTTTTCCAATAGTCATTTCCTGGATCTCGTTAACAGACAAAGCGCGTCATTGAGTTCCGCCACTCAATATGCAATGTCTGGAAAATGGGTAGGAAAAGAGTAAATTTATTTTTATGTTTATATATTTTGCCGACATTATTAAGATATATGTAAGATGTATAATTATATCATAACAAAGTATTCCGCGCCATGTAATAGTGACACATGCTTGCTACTAGTACGAAAGCATGCTATTATTGAGATACATGCTCATTTCGAGCTTCCTCGAAAATCGACTGCTGTGTAATTTTTAGGCATGCTACCTTCAGTGCAGGGAAAAGATTTCGTGCTTCAAGCGCGTGTGAATTTATTTGCTTACTAAACATGCTTGTATCAATCAGACGCTCGCGGAAGGGCATGTGTACAGTTTTTTTTGTCACATTGTATTGCAATGAAACTGATGATTTTATGTAATTCTGTACAGAGGACCAGTTTGTTTTAAATTTTTCACCAACTGCTCTTTGACGTTGGCAGAAAACTTGTAAGAACGTCAAATACCGAAGGTTTGTCGCTTGCCCCCGAGCATGCTTAAAAAATCATGCAACATTAAAGCAGATGTGTCAATCTCATTTTAAGCATGCTAATAAGCGTACTATTTATTTAGCATGTGTAAGTGTAATTATATATAAGAAAATATATTAAGAAGGAATATTTTCTATGCTTTCACACACATATCACATAGCAGGGCAAGCAGAGGGAACCTAATGTTAAAGACACTCCGTTCCCAATATTCCGTCGAATTCTGGACTGTATTGTGTGTTAAGTGGTGGAATTCAATGCCGCATTTTGCCTATATTAAACAGAAAAACGGCAATATTGAACAGAAAATCGAACCCACAACCTGTCGTGATTACAACCACACTTTGTGTCTCTTTGTCACGACTAATCTCAAGAAAAGTAAAGAACTGCGAGGATTATAAACAGTTCTTTATACGCTTATTGTACGCAAGCTTGATATCTGTATTAACCTCAAGCCTATTATTGCCTTTGTTCCTCAACATTGTTACACATCATTTAGAGGTAGCCTTTGAAAGGTAAATGGCATCGAAGTAGCCACAATCTGAATAACGTCAGGTCCACGATAATTTAGTCTATTTCAACCATAATTTCACAAATATTTTATAAGATACAATGTGTTTTGTCAGTTTTCAGTTTTGTCAATAAATACGCTGCTTGAAATTCGACCAATTCGTTCAGTATTTTGGTTTTTATGCTCTTTTTTATATTATCAGCATCACGTTATATATAGCAGGGTAGGCAGAGGAAACCTACTGTTAATAAGCTCCGTTCCTCCGTGCTTTTTTCTTTACTTCGCTATAATAAATTGATATATCTACTTATACATTTAGATTACATTTACAATATACATTTAAATTTTAACAAAAGTATGAGTGGACTCATTCTACATTTTTCAGTCTATAAATAGTATAAAATATTATAATATCTAAATCTTTAATAAATAGCAAAATAGAGGTGGTAGAGGATTACAGATAGTAAGTAGATACTGTAAAAACATCTCTTTTTATTTCTGCAACTAGTATACTTTTACAGTTTTTTTTCATAAATAGTTACAAGCTTACTACTGTTAAATAAAAAAAAAGTTTCTTTACAATCTTTATACTTAAAAATTGGAGAACGGAATGTCTTAACACTACAACGTGATGCTGATTTTTTTTTTAAAACAAAAAAAAATTAAACAACTAAATTTTAAAAACATAACAAAGCTTTCAGTCGAGTAAATATTCAACAACCTCATTGTACGAACATATTTCTGGCGGAAATTTAAAATTTCACTCAGAGCCAGCGTAAATGAAAAATTCCACAATCTCATGAGATACAAAAATGTGTAACTAAGGAAGTCTTGTTAAATATTCATATGTTTAGTTATTTACTTATGTAATTCACGTTTTCCATTTATATTTTATTTTAGGCTTTTAGTACAAAGACCTCGAATAATATTGCCCTGATAAAATTGGATTTAATAATTAAATTAAAACATAATACTTTTCCATCATCATAATTATATAGAGATTTACTTAATTTTTATTTACAGTTTACAAATAAACAGTTACATAAATAGCTCAGTAGTTTTATTATTAGTTTTAGGTAAAATATGATTATATATCTACTATATACACATATCTACGAAGATGCTTTTATGTATTAAATCTCATTTATGTTAAAGTAGCGTAGGCCATAAAAACATTTAGCAACAGTCCACACGAAACGCTTAATACAGTCGAAATTGGGGTAGTGAAAGTTTTATGGGAGTCCCCGAGTTGTGTCTATAAATTGTTTCTGCTACATTGTAGCTGTAAGCGTATATAACATTCTTGACACCCGCGCTGTTTGTTTAATTTTTTATAGCGTTCGAAGGTTTATTTTTTAAGCTTTTTCCTTTTTACGTATATGGCAGACAAGGAAGACAGAACTCATCTCAGGAAATTTCACTCTGTATCCTGCACGCAGCAGTTTAGGCAGAGAGAACCTAGTTGAGACTCTGTTCTCCACGGTCCGTCGAATTCAGGAAACATTGCTTGTTGCCAAATGAATTAATGAATATATACATTAAAAATAAATACTTTCATCTTGCCGAGTCGGGATCGAACCCACAACCAGTGGAGTAACACAACCAGTGGACTAACACAAGTTTACAGTTACACACTTGTGCCCCTGCGCCACGACTGACCTCAAAACAGAACCTAATTTTTTTTCCCCCTGAACTTCGTCATCAACTAAATGTCCTCGCGATTTGGTACGGGCGACAGATAGATTTAGATAATTGGTTTACACTTGGAAGACAGAATCTAGTGTTGAGATATCTTTTTTTTTTCCAATTTTCTGTCTATATTTGGGCTACGATACGTATAGGCTACAATGGGGAACAATAACGAGGCTTGCTAAACTAAGCACGCCAAAACAATTTTTGTATTCTCTTAAATTGGAATAATAAAATCAATATTTGATAAATGTACCCAAGTAAGTAGCGGCAAATTCAAACGAAAAGGACATTTTTAAGAATATTTTTCCTTATAATATAAATGATACAGAGAAATATTGTTGTATACTTTTCCTCATTCTTTTATAATAATTGAAAAACTATGTTTTAGATATTAAATTGGTAAATGTTATTATAACCTTTAGAGCTCGTCGTGATCAAAAATATAAGTATGTAATTTAAAATAACTTTTAAGTTTCAAAAAGTTAAGTTTCCTCAATAGAACTATCTTCCGAGCCGGTGATAGGTTATTTGAAATAATATAATATAAGACTATCAATTCGAATATATTTTTTTAGTATTAACTTTCGTTATTCGACTGCCACAATACGTTCAGCGTGGATTTCTGTATTTACAGACAAAATGTCTTATTATTTCATATATAATTTAGCAATAAATATGTCAGTACACGATTTTTAATTGAGGAATAGTATGTATAATTTAATATAATATTTTAAATATGTACTTATTCGTACATGAATCCTTTATAAAGAATATTTCTAATTTACATGTAATAATCACTCCATCCATTTTATAGCATTGAACGATAATTAAATGTTTATGTTTTTTTTATTGAGACGTTTTTTTATACTTCCGTAGAAGTTTTAGAGATCTAAATAAATATTCATAAAATTATACAAAAACAAGAGAGTTAAATATCTAGAGCTTTAACAAAATACAAAATTAAACATTTGGTTAAAAGGTATTCTTTAATTTGTGTCCGTTAAGCGCCGGAGGTGTCGAACAGTTTTTCCTTTTACTTTGCTGAAATGTAAGCAGTCCCTTTGGAAATTTCGATGTCCATAATTAACTTTGGTAGTTGAAAAGATAAAGGTTCTCGTGATCCTTTTTAGAATCTGTTCACTTTTGCTTTTTGTATACTTAAACAGTTTGTGTTTTTTTCATATCTTCAGTATTGGACTGCAAATGTGAGAGACGTGGATTCGATTCTCATTTGGGGAAATTAATTATTTTCACTTACACGCTCTGCCACTCAACATGTGTCTCGAAAAGTCCACTCAACATGTGTCTCGAAATGTCTCGAAAAGTATTCGGTGCGTGGGGAACAGAGTATTTTAATACCAGACAATTTCTGGGGTACAGCGTGAAGTTAAGCAAAACAAATTTGAAGGAAGAATTATTTAATAGTTTTTTCATATAAACAAATACGAAACAACCGTCGTGTAACACCTTTGCACTCCTGGGCCATGACGGCCTCAATTACATGTACGTATATAATAAATAAATCATGTATATATATATATATATACATAAAAACATTCAGAACTACACATAGCATAGTACTGACAGATTATTTGCTTCATTGGAATTCTGAACGCATTATGAAATTTCGAATAATATTAATAATGTAGGAAAATTAACTAAGTATCGAAACTAATTCGAGATTCAAGTACTCGTACAGTGATTTACATAATCCCCAGAGTTTCATATGTTCAAAGCGGGCCTTGTCTAGAGTTGTATACATATTATGTTCCTTATGTCATTTATATTCAAAATATATGGTGAGAAAAGGGGAAACTAAGCTTTTTATTATTTATTTAGTAACTAATAATTAACCTATTAAAATAATTTAAATTCCTATGATTTTTTATATATTTTTTTAAATTGCTTATATTGTTTATTTTGATTAATTTTGATAAATTGACTGCCAATTTTATATGCAAGAAGTGACTATTATTAATATATTGTTTCTAAAAACTTCAGCCTTTTTGTATTATTTTTAACCGTTTAAACAAATTTAATTTTCTCTAATATCCAAAATATACATATATCAAGCTAGAAGGCTGGAAATACTTTAAAAAATGAAAAAAGTAGCTGTCGCACAGACGACACAAAGCCTTTTTGTGTAGTGACATGCTCAAAATTAGTTTTCAACACCGGTGCCATAACAGTTTATGTGTAGACTTTGACTAGGGCTCAGCGAGTCAGCCTAATAAAGGCTCAAAGTAAGCATATTTTGTTTTACTTGAAATGTTGCTTTTGGTTATGAATACCTCACCTTAAGAAGAGAAGTACTTGCTTTATAAAACATACCTTAGAAGAGTTTACCGTAATGTTAAAAAAGAAATATAAAATGGTATTTATTTATTACCTACGAAAAATGGGTTGTCAATTGTGGATATTTTATGTTTTTTTTAAATATACAATAATTTATTTGAAACAAAAAAATTAAATGAATTTCATTTGCAACTAGAATGTAAAACAATTGGGCAAAAACAAGTCTTTAATTAGTCGAAGCGGCTTTGTTCTGCAACAGAAGCACAAGGTTCTCCGATAGCTTCTTAATTAAACTTATTTAAGCCTACTGTAGGTTTTGTACTTCTGTTATTACCGTAACGCGAATACTTACATTGGAATTTAAAACAAAGAATTCTTTGATATGTATTATAGTGTAGGATATTACTTCAAATAATTAGATTTCGAGAGCTGGGGCATAATGGCTGTAAAAGATATGGTTGTGGATTTGATTTCTACTCGGAGGAATAAAATAGTAAATATTTTCTTCCTTGCCCCCGTAGATATTCAGTCAGTTTTTGTACTTATTCTTGTAAAGCAATATCTCTTCAAAAAACAACAGTAGACGTAACGAAACTCCTTTGGGCGACGTTTTCTTTGTATTTATAAAAGTTAATACCAAAGTAATAAACAAAAAGGAGCTAGAATTATAAAGAGGAATGGTAATTATCATATTTCCTATTATTTTAACTGGACTAATTGAACTAGAATTGAATAGTGTCTTTCTATGTACGCATTGTCGGAATTTAGTTAAATCATGATATAGTGAAAAATGTCTTCAATGTCTCATAAAACTATGCATGGATGAATGGAAGAGAGGACGCCAAACATTCTTATTTTACGATTGAAAGTTACTAACTTCACTGATTTTTATATCTTTAAACCATAAACATTGGTCGGTTCGTAGATGTACTAAACATATTTTTTTTTTGATAAAAATTGTATAGATACCTAAGTGGAATTGCTTAGATTTAAATATAACATTAAAGAAAAAACAATCATGGCACCTTTTAAAATAAAATTGAAAAAAATTAAAGTTTAATTTTGTGTCTGTAATATATTTTCTTAAACAGTCGTTCTTTTATAATGTAGGGGATAAACAATTTTTCCTAACAATTTCAGTGTATTTATATAAATACCCCTTGTTGAGTTTATGATTCATTCGGCCTGACGAGACGATATAGCCATCTTTATGGATACGCCTTGTAACGACGACTTCTCTTTAATAACATATTAATGTTTCATTTTATGATACATATTATAAAGATGCTACCGTGTGTATAAAATCTGTAATAGACTCTATAGCTGTTCCGGTAATTTTTTTTTTATATTGATATTCCGTACAGATTTTCGTGCGAAATGTTAAGAAATGTAAAAGTTCATGGCAGGCATATTACTCACATGTGTGTATGTAAATGTGAGTGGGTGCTACGATGCCCAAAATGGATGAACAGATTTTAATGTAGTTTTATTGTTTGATAGATAACTTGATCGAGAGCCTACAAGCTTAGTCATAATTTCAGAAATATTTTTCGTAGTTTGAAAAATATGACATTTTTCTAGTTGTTTGTCTACTTTTTGGAATCGGGAATTTGATAATTTTAAATTCCCGATTTATATTTACTATTTTAAGTGACGAAGTCAGCACTTGAATTGAGTAGGCATCAGTAACTCTTGCATTTCGTTAGGTATCTCCATAAATTTGATTTGCGTAACGGGATCTGACGCACGAAACCATGAAAAAGTTACGGTTTAAGCTACAACACATGTGTCCCAAAGGTCATTATATTAAATACGTACATATATGTTGGAATCTTCAATTACTGCACAGATTAATAAATAAAAAAAATACCACATTATGGAAACAACATTTATCACAGTTAAATATTAAAATAAGCTTTTTCTACAGAAATATGCGGAAACTAATTCTGATTTGTAAACAGTTTTTTGGAACATGTAGTTCAATTTTAGAACAGCATCACCTCCATACTCTTTTGTCAGCTCCATTAAGAGATTGTAAAATTAAGAAATGTTAAAAAATATTGACGAGAAAATAAATAAGGTAAAGTACAATTACTTAACGTATAATTTACTTTTTAATTAACATTCGATCCGCACTTGACAAGTACTTAAACGCGTTTCGATTAGCCATGATCACAAATATAAAACTATATTTTTAACCGACTACAAAAAAGGTATGTATAGGTATGCATATAATTATTGACATGTATCTATCTGACATACGTAGTCGGAATTAGGTAATTTGACTATGATAATTTGTTTAGCCTTCCAATCACGTGTTCTACATTTTCTAAATTTGTATGAGTGTTTGTTTGGAAATATTTCTGAAACAAAAGCCATATAGAGATGACAGTTTTTTGGTTTAAATGTGATATATTCAAAACAGTTCGACATCGAAATAGGTAATGTAGCTTTTGAGATATAGAAGTCCACGTATTTCTCCATATTTTAAATCAGTTATTTTATTTAATTATTTTTATCATTATTAACCAACATAAGATGCGAAAATTAATTATGGTACAGGCCGTCTAAATTTTAGAGCAGCTAATCTGTGCATATGGTACACCGCAAATTATCCAAGTTAGCGGCAGAACCAAAATCGCCGGCCATCCTGACCGCATCCACATACGCACGCGGGTAATGAAAACTTGCATGTAGAAATTTCAAATTTATTAGCTGAGTATAAGTCGGAGGCCTTCGTTGCAGCCTTTGACTGTTAAACACGACGGTTATAGGTTCAATTCCTACTCTGGAAAGAAAGACACATTGCGACATTGAGACGTTTGTAGTCGTTAGACATTTTTTGTCAATTTTTTAAATAATCTTTTGTAATAAACTTGTAATTTGTAAGTGAAACTTTTACAATATATTATTTTTAATGGAAGTTTCCAGAATGTATTACGAATAGTTAAATTATAATAATTATTTTCTAAGGAAACTAATACTGGACAATGACGTAACTGGACAGAAACGTTATTCATAACTAAATACACACTGTAGGTACCTTTGAAAAAACAAAACAATCATAGTCTTATTTTTATTTAGAGTATGTCAAATATTCAAAGACTCCAAACAAAATCCGTCATGCCGCGAAGGTCAAAGTTTATGCAGTTTCAAATTTTAATATTTAACATTAAAATAAACATTTGAGAAAATTGAAATGTTGTTACCTTTGAAATGAAATTCTGATCAAAAATTTAGAGAGGGATTTCCTAATTGGTGAATTCAAAATTCATCAGCGTTTATATCCGGTATTGTTTTTCGATTTTAAGTATTATAAATATGTTTTCAGACTATTTTGTTAATCAATGTTTATAATTTTATCCATATTTATATAGACGAGATTTATATAGTTGTATTCTGCGAGTAGGCAGAGGGAACCTAGTGTTGAGACACTCTCTTACTTTCCGCCGAATTTTCGAGTATAAATAATACAAGTGAATGTGCCACAATACTGTGAGCTTGTTTAATACTTCTATGTATGTATATGTAAGATTTTATAATTATAATACATTTTTTAGCATGTTATATGTAAGGAGATAATTGAAAGTTACATTGTTTCCTTCATTTGTGATACTTATAAAGGAATATAAAGGTGCATTAGATAACTGCTGAATAATATTTTTCTCTGACACCGAAAGCTGAGCTTCGTTTTTAATCAAACTGATAACAAAAATTATAATATACTAAAATAATAGTATGTGGAACTAAAAATAAAAGGAGTTTTATTTTTTATTTAAAACTAGCGGCCCGCCCACGCCTTCGCCCGTTTAAAGTGCATGATTATTGATGTAATAAACAGAATTCACTGACAATTATATTAATATCTAATATGATTTTTTTACTACATTATCGTAATTTCTATAAGGACATTTGATTGTTTTGATATTAAATATTTATAAAAATATATATAAAGCTAATTATTTCTTATACGTATATTTTTTTGTAATATTACGTTC